>JAJOOH010000368.1:0-34590 GCA_029582605.1 Solanum gracilifrons | reverse complement strand
ACTTTA
Organism: Solanum gracilifrons; assembly: GCA_029582605.1. Lineage (NCBI taxonomy): Eukaryota > Viridiplantae > Streptophyta > Magnoliopsida > Solanales > Solanaceae > Solanum > Solanum gracilifrons. The sequence continues at coordinate 34,584 of JAJOOH010000368.1, read as the reverse complement.
TTGTTCGATAACAGAACATATTCTTCAGCTATTTTTCCTGAATCCTCCTTTCACATACCTACTTTTAATTAAAAATATCAACTAACCAATAGTAAGGTCTGGTATTTGGGTGAATTTTAAATTTTTTATTAACAAAGATGTATTTTAATCTGAAGAACAACAGGAATATGATGTGGGTCTGGACTAATGAGTTAACAATGGTAGTTTAGATTTGGGGATTGCAAATTTTGGAGAAGAAAGCGAAAGGAAATATTACCTGGAATCAACGGAGGCAAGAGCAGGGCAAGCACATGAAGAATGGCAGCAAGCTGAAGCAGCGGAGAAACCAAAGAGAAATTATATTTTCTATTGAAGACAGATAGATAAGAGTGAGATTTACTCGAGAAAGAGATGAGAGCGTGAGACAGTACACGCGGCAGACGCTGAAATGAGGGGGCTTATCTAGGGATGCCGAAATTACTAATTTGTCCTTATTAATGGCAGGCAGGCTAACATAGTACAACTTAGATGCTAGTACAATACTTGAAGAGGCTTTCCACGTGTTTTATGGCCAATGAAAGTGGGACTGTACACATTTGACCGATTTTAGTTCATCTGTTTAGTGGCCCTCAATGCACAATTTGTGTAGCTTTTACGATGACAGCTTAAAGTATACTCCATATCAAAATCGTGTCATATATATCCAAATGACACTTGTGAGCAATATTAATTTTATATAAAAATTGTGTCATATATATCCAAATGCTTTGTGTTTTTTTCTTTAGTATTTATTAATAATAGATAATGATATTAATTAAAATCTACACAAAATATACAAATAAAATAATTTTAATAATATTTGTTGAATTTGGTTTCAAATTAAACTTTGGTATATGACTTTATCACAAAAATTTTGGGCATTATAAACATAATAAAAAATGATTATTGGACATAAAAAATTTGTGAAAGCGAATAACTTTTTATATGATATAATTCACAGAATATAGTAGAACTCACAGATATTGGGACAGAAAAAATAACACATATCATTTTAATACTATCAAAAAAGTATTATAAATAATAATAATTAACAACTTAAAATATTTAAATTTTAATATAGTTAGAAAATGTACAAAACTTGTGAGCAATATTAATTAATTATATAGTATAAATATAGTAGAAATCTAAGCCAGTAGAATTGCTCCACTTGGGCATAAACTCACTTTTATAATATAGTTAGAATAAAGGGTTAATATTTTTTTTTATTTGAATTGGAAATAAGGAGTCCTTTTTAATTAAAATTACAAAAGCTCTATGATTGTGGCCGATATAATTTTTTTTGGGCCTTTTTTTTCTATTGTTAGTTTGTTTAAAATGGGTACGAGTTGTCATAGAGGTGTAAAAATTATATTAGGTTAAGAAAATCATTTTATTTTGGCAATGAAAGATTCAATAAAAGAGAATAGTTACGTATATAGGGTCTACGTAAAAGCCAGTTGGTTCGTCTGAACCCCCATTTAACACTGTAGCTCCGCCCCTAACCACCATCACCACAACAACTCCATCTCTTTATCCATATTTTAATATTTTCTTTACAATTTGATTTACTATTTTCTACAACTATCGTTCCATATCATCATTAAAATTATTACTCATGTCGTCGGAAAAGTCAAATTGTCCTTAATTTGACTGTTGCAAAAAAAAAAGTTCACAAAGTAAAGACAAAAAAAAAGAGAATAGAATCATTGAACACCTTCCATCATAAAAAATCATTCTATTACTGGAGTTTTTTAAAAAAAAATTATTGGAGAAATCCAATCAATTAAAACAATTACGATTGTAAAATAATCTTTTTCAATTATGAATTTCATAAAGTAAACTAAACATGAGTTATGAGGTCTTCATCTATCTTATCTTTTCTTTTTCTTTTTCTTTTTCTTTTTCTTTTTCTTTTTTTTCACTATTATCAATCTGAAAATACTTCAAAATATCAACAACCATTAATCTACTTTCTCACCGAAAGAGAAATTTCAACGCAAATTTTTTCTCTCTTATTTTAATTATCTTATAAAAATTTTGGGTAAGTAACATACATCAAGCCTCCAATCTTATAATCTTCAATCTCTATTGTTATTTGGTGAAGACCCAAGAGTTTAACCATCTACAACATGTAAATAAAGCATCCAAACATCTCTCATGCACCTCAACTACGTGGAGTCACGGAGTGTGCCACGTAAGGTAAAAGATGTATAAAATGACAAAAAAATGTGTTCGAGGGGGTAATAGGACCTTAGTTTAGTTAAGGTGTGTCCCTAAGATTTTCGTTATAGTCTAAGAAGGTACTTGTACCTTATTCCTGAAGAAAAACAGCCAACAACTGCTTATTTATTGCTCACTACGTCATTATGGAAAAAAATTATGGTGGTTGAGGCACAACCAACCATAGTTGTGTGAGGGAACCGTTTTCTTTTGACAATTGTACTTGTGGGTCCTTTTCCTTGTTGTCACACTTTCTCTCTCACACTTTGATTATCTCAAATTTTAGTCCGTTCTTCATTCACATTTCTTTTTTTTTCCTTTGCAAAACCTCTTTTCTATTTTATCTCTGAACCCTCTTTTCACCAACATTTCTATAGTTCTTTTTTCTTGTAGTCCTACCTCTCAGTGCAAAAAAATGCATTGATACTACTATTATCTTGTTGTTGTCACAAATTCACTTGGTTGATTCTTTTTTCCCATTAATATTTGTAACCTCCCGGAAAAAAATAGGATCTAGACTACAAGCATTAAGAATTTTTTTTAAAATGAATCTTAAATGAGAAACACAAAATTAATATTAGTAATAATTATTGGATAGATGCAAAACAAGTAGAAAATTTAACAAATATGAAAAATAAGAAAGATAATTGAGTGCTTATGAATATCATTAAGATATTATTATAAATATTAACCATTCAGATAGTATTTAATAATTAAGAATTTAGTGATTAAGATTGAAACACCAAAAAATAACTTACGACAAATTTAAACAAAAAAATTGAATTGTGTAATTAAGTGTAGTAAATAAGGCTGATTGATTTTTAGTAGCTCCATTGATTGACTACATTAATGATAGCACAACAATATACATGTACTCTTATAGTTTCATTGACGAACAAGAACCCTTAATGATACAAATACAATATTATATGTACTAATTTAGTATTGAGTATTGAAACTATCCATTATCTTAACCTTAATATAAGGGGTAGTTCAAGTGTGAGGGTCCTAAATTCTGGGGCCTCACAATAAAATAATTGTGAATTTGATAGTTTTATGTTCTCTTCGACTATATTAAATATGGTTAAAAAAATACAAAATCTATATATAAATAAACAAAAATAATTATCTACTTTTTAACATAAATATTTTAGAACTTTAAACTAAACTACTCAAAATCTTTCTAACAATAAGTAATATTTTTACAATAACATCTAAGATAATATATTGAAAACACATGATTAATATCGATCATAGAGAAAATGTTTATAATAGACTCTTAACTCAAAAAACTGTATATTTTTTTAATGAGATTATTTTGAATACATTTTAAAAAAAGAAAATTCATAAAATAAAGTTATAACATTATGTTTAATATAAAAAATGGTTACCTCAATAAGAAGGGCTCTTCAGTACGATCCCAAGTCCCAACCACGTATAAAACGATCGGTACGGACTTGGGTCGTACCAAAGAACCCCTTTTATTGAGGTAAATCAATATAATGTCTGAAATAAAGCATTAATTTTAGACAATTAAATATATATAAATAATCCTTGTAGGCTTTACCCTTTTCTGATAATTTGGAGATCTTTTCGTACCTGGAGAATCGGGTTTTCATACCAGATAAGGTTAATATTTTCTTTCAGGACTGTCAAATTTTGTTGCATTTATGTTATAAAGAAAATGTTGTGCTTGAATATTTATGTCTTCAGACTTGTAATTGTACCCTGTATGCTTTGATTGAATGAAGTTTCTATCTTATGTTGTTTACGAGCTATGTCCAATCTTGAGTTTCAAAGTAGTTATCGTTGTTCTTGCAGGTGGAGCTTGTTGGTAATATAGCAACAATAATATTACGACTTCATCATCACCAACTGATTTCAACTGTCTCGGCCAAACCCCTAGTCATCCATCTAGGAGACATTGTTCCTCCAAAAGCTAAGGTAAGTTTGATTAGTACATTTGCTATGACTTTTCCGAGAGATTTCATCAAAGTTTAAACCGTTCAACAATGTCCATATCACCACATTCTACCATCATTTTTAGAAACTAAGCTTGTAAATATGGAGAACAACTTCCTTTGATAGGGGATTCTATATTTGACATGAATTCACGTCTGACTAGCACAGGAAGTCAAAGATATCATCGGTGTCAACCTTGCTATAATGGATCATTTCTTGGTAGGTCTTTTGTGATTTTGATTTTGTTAACCGCTTTTCCAAGTTCATGAGTACGTGATTAGGCTATCTTTGTTTTTGACAACAATTGATGTCTTCTAAGTCGGATGCTGTATTTCGAGATAAAACACTAAATTATTAGAGATACGCGAAATGTATTGAAGCAATGGATGGAGGAAATGTTTGGTACTGACTTATTATTATCATAGCTAAACAGAAGAAGTGTGATCATTTTTTCTTGAGTCGAAGGTCGATGGTGATGTCTACGTATATTTTACGCTTTCAAGATCATACTTTGTGGATTTACATTGGATATGTTATAATTATTGTTATTTTAGGATGGAAGTATTAATAAGGAGAAATAGTTTACCTTAAAATGACTATGAAACTACAAATACAAGTGTAAAAGTGTAACTGAGGTAATAATAAGCCATGACAAACATGTCCTCCATCCAATTTCTTCTGTTTCTTCTTTCTCTTCTTTTCTTGTTTTGTGTCTTCCCTTGCTTCAATACATTTAGCATTGTGTGAGCGTATCTCTAATAATTTAGTCTTTTCTGTTGGAATTAATGCATCCACACCTTGATGTTTAGTCTTTCAATATTGTCTCTTATTTTTTCAAGAAGTCTTTTATATTTTGTAATACATGTATCTAGTAATTTGTGATACATGTATCTAGTTAATTGTGCAAGACTTTTTATTTTCTATTTTGAGTAGTATAAATAGTGATGTAGTTGATGACTGTAATCATCTCAAGTAGCCTTAAGTAGCCTATATAAATCTTGAGCATCTTTTAAATAAAGTATTCTCCTTCTATATTTCCTGCAAATTGGAATCAAGAGCAAGTTTTCGTTCTTAATCGGGGCTAGGTGAAGGAAAAAAAATATGGCATCCAAAACAAATGAAGGTGCCGATTCAGTTGTTCTTACTCCATCTTTTGATGGAACTAATTTTGAATACTGGGAGATAAGAATGAGAACACATTTGAAAGTTGAAGGTTTGTGGACTATTGTTGCAAATGGCTTTGAAGAGCCAGAAAATGATGGTGAACTTACAACAACAGAGATGAAAAATCTTGAGGCTAAGTATCGTCAAGATGCAAAAGCCTTGAACAAAATCCAAATGGGAGTCTCAAGAGAATATTTTGCAAAAAATTCTACTTGTGAGACTACAAAGGAAGCTTGGGAGTCTCTAGAAACAGAGGTGTATGGTGACGAAAAGGTACGCACTATAAATCTTCAAAATCTTAGAAGAGAGTTTCAAAACTTGAAGATGATAGAATCTAGAAAAATAGATGAATATTGCACAAGAGTCATGAATATTGTTAATAAAATGAGAAATCATGATGATACAATTTCTGACCAACAAGTTGTGGAAAAGATTCCAATTAGCGTCACAGAAAAGTATGAGTACATTGTTGCTATCACTGAGGAGACGAAAGATCTTTCTAAGCTTTCTATCAAAGAGCTAGTCGGATCATTTTGTGCACACGAGAAACAAAGGTTTTTTCGTGAAGAACAACCCAAAGAGACGGCTTTCCAGTCCAGAACAAATGAGAATTCTAAAAATTTCTAAAAAAATAACAAAAGAAGAATTACAATCCAAAAAAGAAGCAGGATCATGATGATTCTTCTAAGAAGGTTGAATAAAAAGGTGAGAAAAGTACTAGTCTTTTTTGTAAAATTGCAAAAGGACTAATCACAAAGCAGAAAAATGTTGGCACAAAGGCAAGCCCCAATGTAACTTTTGTAAAAAATTTGGCCACATTGAGAATGATTGTTGGCACAAGCAACAGGAGCAAACAAATTTCTGTGAAGAACATGAGGAAGAAAATCTTTTCTTTGCTTCTTAATGTGATGTTTCAGCAAAAAGCAATGAATGGTATATGGATAGTGGTTGTAGCAATCACATGACTAGAGATGAAAAAGTTTTCCTCTCAATTAATAGTAGCATCACTACTAAAGTGAGAATGGGGAATGGAGCCTTAGTTGATGCAAAAGGTAAAAGTACCATTTCGATTAACATAAAAGGGAGCGGTAAGCAAATTCATGATGTGCTTTATGTTCCTGACTTGGAAGAAAATTTGCTTAGTGTTGGTCATTTCATGGAAAATGGTTATTCTCTTGTGTTTAGAGATAATTATTGCTAGATTTATGATAAAATTGAGCTAAATCAAGTCATTGTTGAAGTAGAGATGATAAAAAGAAAACTTCCTTTACAATTTCGTTACAATGAATTCAAAAATGAAGTTGTAGATAATTCATGGATTTGGCACAAAAGATTTTGTCACTTGAATTGTCATGGTTTGAAGCTTCTCAAGCAAAAAGACATGGTGAAAGGCATTCCTGAGATACATACTAAGAATAAGGTAGAGAATACTTCTATCAAAAAGACATGGTTCACAATAGTGTTTCTACACACGTGTCTTATAAAATATTTAAATTGATTGAATGACTTTCTATGTGAAATTACAATATATTGTTGAGTGACTTTCTAAGAAATTTACCCTTAGTTGAGTGACTTCTACGTTATACAATAAATTGAGTGACTTTCTAAGAAAATTATCCATATTTATGTGATTTTCTAAGAAAATTATCCATAATTTAGTTATTTTCAAAAATAAGTATTCATAGTTGAGTAACACTCTGAGATAGTTCTCTAAATATCTTTAGAATGAAATAACTACTATATAATGTAGTAATAGTCAAGTTTAGAATTACAAAACATCATTAATAATGTAAATTTTGTAAAATATACTTCCAATTGAAACTTTTTGTATGTCGTCAGGTCAATATAAGTCAAGTAATATTTGACTAACTTGAAACTCATCGAAAATTTTAACAGTGGATTAAAGGAACTTGCTCTATAATGCCTAAAAATATTTGTCCAACGACCATCTATTAAAACTATTTAGATTATAAGTTAAAAGAACAACTCACAAATGACAGTGCAAAAGTCATACTAAAAAAAGTTGAAATTGGAAAACGACATGCAAAAGTCATATAGAATCTTCCTTAATTATATTCCAACTGTGCCTCTAAAGAAAGAATTTTCCTCAAAAATATTATAAGCTTAATTGTACAATTTTTTCCCTAATTGACCAAAGGATTTTCCAACTTAACTGCTTTCACACAACATATGTCTTTGCATGATGCCTATTGAGTCAATATTGGATTAGGATCTAAAATTCCAACAAGGCCGCATATACGGAAAATAATATTTTTTAAATATACTACAATGATTATTCAATCCAATTTAATTTGATTGGGCATATGGTTTCTTTTCATAATATTAAAGGCGGAAAAAGATTTAAAATCACCTTGACTATTTGAATTGGTATAAAATTATCCTTCGTTCACCTTTTGGTTCTCAAATATTCTTGACGTCAATCTTTTGGCTAAAAAATATCCTTATTTCTAACGGTCCACACTCATAAACTGAATGAAGGGATATTCCACCAAATCTCATAGTTAAGGAAATTTTAGACCGTTCTTCGTTAAAATAATTGGAAATTACTTTTAAATATGGACTCATATGATTGATATGATTTCGGGTTTCATAGTAAATTAAATATAAATAAAAAAGTTGGTCATTTACTCTCTACAGTCAATTTTTTTTTGGTCCACGCCCCCTCCCCCACTTCCTCTCGCTTCCACCCTTTTTCTTGAAAATGAAATCATATTTTATAATCTATGGCATATATGTTATTGTGATGGAAAAAGAAAATACTTACAACAACAATTTGCAAATTCTATAATCGTCCAAATAAAAAAACTTTCAGAATTTTTTTTTATACAAGACATTGTCATGGAATGTGTTTTTGAAGCACAAAATCAAAAAGGAAAAAAAAAAGAAATTTTGCAAGTTTAAAAAATAATGAATGAATTCAGCACCAACTATCAAAGCAGAAATTGAGGATGGATATTTTTTCAATTGCATTAACTAAAACAAATGAGGAGTGTTGAAGCTTGTTTTTAGTTGCTGCAGTAGTTTTTAACAAAATAAGTTGTTTAAATTAAAATGAATTTGAATTTTGAATTTTAGTTAGGTTGTTTGAATTGTTGAGATATTTAGGCTATTTTAAATTTCAAATTATGCCAATTATGTTTTTTATGTTGACTATTTAAAGACTAATGCTTAGTTGAAAGCTATTGAAAGTCATTTCAATCCATTGAGAAAAATTTAAAGAAATTCTTTTTGCTACCCCATTTTTTTTTTTAAAAAACACCAACAATCTATCTATGTATAATAGGAAAAGAACAAACTGCCACGTGTCAGCACCACAAAAAAAAAGAATTTATGAATTATTAAATTATTAATTTAAAATATGAAAATCTGAAAATAAAAATAGAAAATGCAATCACTAAAGAAACTGGGTTTTAACGTGTTTATTGGCTCATTTTAAAAAAATCAAATTTGAAAGTTGGATTTGAGTTTAATCTTATTGGTTGAGATATATTTAACTATTTAAAATTTCTATAACTGAAAGTTACTGAGTGGTAAAGTTAGTAACTGCAAAAATCTATCTATCTATAAAATAGTAAAAGCATGAACAATTTTTTGGTTCATCCGGAGAGATACTTTTTGTCAACTGCTTCATTAAAAGAATTTAAAATTGAGAAAATTACTAATGTCATTTTTATAGTAGCTTCATCAACAAAATTTCAATGAAAAAGCCAAAAAAATAGTTTATCCTATTGTCAAAGTTTTCCACTATATACATTAATCTCAATAACACATATTACAATTATACAGGGAAATTGTTGGATTTTTTAAAGTGGCTATAAAGTTGTGAAGAAGGAGATGCAAGAAAAGGGTTGTAATAGCTTAAAGAAGTAAGGAGTTTACGACCTTTATTCGTTCAATTAGATCAACATTTTGCATTTAAAACTCTTCTAATGGCAATTATGAGGGAACAAACATGGATGGTGATAATGAACTTCTAGATGACTCTGAATTTTACCAGCAATTGTTGGATGTGTTCTTAATTTGGGGCAGTAGATCATGCATTATATGGTAAATTTTTCAGTCCCCTCCACCCTCTTCACATGAGTGTCAAATCTATTATTTTCACTGCATGCAACAATATGAATAAGTTTCTAAGGATTATAGTTATAGATGAGCTTTTCTTAGAATAGAATAGTATTAGTATGACTATAGATCCTCTGTTTGACTGAGAATGCACTAAAAATAAGTTTATTCAAAAGGTCACTTGGTCTTTTTGTAAAGATGAACAAAAAAACACATATATGACCATATACCAATGTTATTTTTAATGTGCATTAAGAAAAACATAAATATAAGTATAATCAGAAGTAAAACTTTTTATGAATTTAGTGATTAACTTTTGAATTTAGGTTATTGAGAATTTTAAAATTTGCTAATGAAATAACTTGATTGCTAAATTTATGAAACATCTTAAACTAATTGAAATTTTGATATAAGTTATAATAAAGTTTACTAATATTTTTTTTGACATAAAACCTATCGCCACTAATTATTATGTAATCTATGTGATAAGTTATAAATCTTAATACATAATTTACATAAACTTTCTTTTCTTACTAATACTAGATTGTGTTGCCCGTGCTATGCACGGGCCCAATGATATAAAAGGTATGTTTTGGTTGCGTGGATAAAGGAATAATTTTTTTTATGACAAACATGTACTTTCTTTGACGCTATTTAAGGCATAATAAGAGTACCCACATACAACATATGAGGTTCGGTGAATTTCAACACTATGAAAAACATAAGACAAGTGACAGAGAAGCATATTCTCGTAAGATCACAAAGAACCAGAATTAACACTTTGAAAGAAAAAAAGAGCAGCAGTAAACATTTGTGTTCATTTTTATTTTTGTGTAATATATGCCATTATCAATCATTGCTTGTAGGATCTCTAGTATTCCCAGCGATGAAATAGTCCATATTAGTGACAGCAAAAGTTGTTGTCGTTTGCTCAAACCTAATATAAATCAAAAAAGGAAAGATTATAATAGCAAACCAAATTAGTAATACTACAAATAAACTTGAGGGGTGGGTTTGAAGTATGCAGGTGGAAAATATAAGAAGCAGTACCAATATGCAGCTGCTCAAGTATAGTAATCATGTACCCATCGAAATTTAGCATACCGCAAGAGAAACAACCGATTATAACAAAAAAGAAGCACAATTCTTTTTCAGTAACTTCAGAATTCAAAACTAACTAATATTTAGAGCAATAGCTATTAGTTCTGTTATGTATTGTGCTGTCATATTCCTCCTATTTGCTGCGGAAAAGTCTAATATATAACATTTTCACTGTTTGGCTGTGTACAGATCAATAGCTGGGGAATACCTGTGCTTTCCACTTGAGTTAAGTTAGTTAAGGATTTAAGGTATAGACAATCATAGTAGATTTGTGGACAAATGGTTGGCATAACAAAGTCTGACTGTATTTAGTATATGAGAGAGCAGCTGCAGAGTTTATGAAAGCGTATACATCAAGTGAGAAAATAGATAAGGTACCTGTGACCACGACTGGGGATTCCTCTAAATCTTGTTGACCGCCTAGTCTATTCATATGGTTTGGACCGGCACTTGAATCAGTGTCTCGTGAAAACAAAAGCAGCAGAAGGGGAACTGAGAAAAATAAAAGAAATTTTGGGTAAAAAGATACCTGAGTTTGTAACTAAGAGATGAACTCGTCTGGAAGCAGAGAAGGAAGGAGAAGATAAGCTGACAAACAAAAAATAGATAATTTATTATGATTGTTAAATGGGGAAACTATGCAAGACAATAGTAAAAGATGAACTATGATAATTAAAATAAACAAATGTATGTGTAACCACCAATTAGAATGGCGTGGACGGAACAACAGAGTTATTAGTTTAGTGTAAGAGCAGTAGACCAATGGTTTTCCAAAGAAGAAGATATATGAATAAGATGGCAAAAAGAGTGAAAATCACAATTATAAACAGGATACTGTAGACCTAAGTTGTGGGGACTCTTCATTTTTGTTGCCGCAATTGTGTTGAATTCTCCAAAAATATAGTACTTTTGAAGAATCAGAAGTACTATATTTCAATAGTAAAGAATACCAAAAGAATTGAAATATAAAGTTATGAATAGAAAACAATTGATAATGTGTATATGATCTTACTTGTACTAATCTTGCTTTTTCTGCTATTCTTGAAGTTAATCAATTACGGGTGCTGTCTTTTTTACGTTTGGACAATTTTCATCTTTGAGCTACCACAGGATGCAAAGGAGACAGAATTGGAGAATCTTCTGAGATGGTTAGCAGGTTATGATTTTTGTGGAGCTAAAAGAGCAACAAAAAATTAAGGATCTTCAGAAAATTCGCAAACAGTGGACTAAAAATCAATAGAAATGATTAAAAAATGATATATCTGCAAATTTGAGGGAGTCATCAAAGTTCATGTGATCCAAAATATTCTTCCTTTTCAAAGAAAATCAGTGAAGTGCTTCCAAAATATTCCTCTGCACTTTGCTAAACATTTCAGCGCAAATTTACAAACAATGTGAGTAAGTAGTTTGCCAAATTAACAACTATTCTGGCTCTAAGGAATTTTTTTTTTTCCATCATGGTTTTACTTTTAATTCCTAATCTTCTGACAGGGTGGTTTAAATAAAGCTTAGTATCAAAGTATAAGATATTTCAATTTTGCACTGCTACCATACCTTAGGAAATCTGATTTCAGTTTATCAAGTTCTTTTCATTGGACATGTATTCAAAAGAATAAGGTTGACTCGCCTGTTCATATACCTGCTTTTAACAAAGAAATCAACTTCAATTGATTTCTCGCCTGTTCATATATCTTCTGACAGGGTGGTGAACTACTTGATTTACACAGCAGACAATTTCATAGAAATTTAAATTCAAAATTATCAATCGACACAATTTTAGAGTATGTAAACTTAAGACAGTGGGAACACACCTTCATTAATCTTCTGAAGCACCTCAAAGTCCATGCTTGGCGTGCCTACTTTCTTTTGAAACATTTCCGGTCGTTTTGGTAGACGGCGATGGAAGCAGGAATAAACTGAAGGTTAAACGTTTACTTTGTAGTGTAAATTATGTGCAGGGAAAAAATATGATTATAATTTATACAAATAAAAGTAAAATACCTGTATCATAATGGTGGACTGATCTATAGGACTTTGTCAAATCTGAGGGCAGGCTTTTCTGATGGAGGAGGCACAGTCAAAAGGATTTAGGGGCATCCAATGATGGTTTCATGTGAATGCTTTTTGAATGATTTCGTTGTAGACTATGTTGTATGTTGAATGATCATCGTCATCATCTGGTGTTGGTGGGCGAATTAATATTTTTATACAATTGGAACTTCTTGCTCTTGATAAAGCCACATACAGTTGTCCATGTGAGAAAACAGGTTCTCGTAAATAAATTCCAACAAAGTCCAATGTTTGACCTTGAGCTTTATTTATTGTCATAGCAAAACATAAGCGTAAAGGATATTGTGTTCTTTTAAAAGGAACAGGCAATTTTTCATCTGCAGATGATAATAATGGTATTCTTGGAATAAATACATGCTTGTTTTTGAAATCTCCAGTTGCAATTGTTGCACTGATAACATGTTTTTGAAGATCATTACATATAAGTCTAGTACCATTGCATAAGCCCTCACAAGGATTTAGATTTCTTAGTAACATGACAGGGCAATATTTTTTTAATGTCAATTTGTGGGGAGGCAAACCAGCTGGATGTAGGGTGTGTAGAAAATCTTCATATTGACTTTGATCATTCGGTTCAATAGTCTCATCAAATGAAACATATGTTTTAGGATCACCAGGAAATTGAGTTATAAGCAAATCATTCATTTGATCGACGAAGTCATTTTTTGTCGTCAAAATTACACGAGAGGTCATAGAAGATACATTAGAAGTACATGTATGTAGATCCGGATAAGTTAGTCTAAATAGGACATCTAATGATTCATTTTCAGAAATAAAAGGTATAATAAAGCAATGGGGTATTTGAATTTTATCATTATCATGTACTTTTTCTTTTCCATTTCCTATTCTTAGCAAGTACTCACAAAATGTGGGGTCTATTTTTGCTCGCATATTGTCAGATAATCGCAATTTTTCAAGCTGATTCCAAATTTCAGAAAACAGTAAACTCTCTCGAATGAAATCATCCTTTTTTCCACTGCGAACAACAGGAAGAGTTTGTCTAAAATCACCACCAAAGACAACGACTTTTCCACCAAATAAGATATTTGTGTCCATTAAATCTCTCAAGAGAATATCAAAAGCTTCTAGCAGTCCTTTTTTGGCCATAGATACTTCATCCCATACGATTAATTTGGCATCACGTATTAAAGCTGCTAGTGAGCTTTGTTTACTGATGTTACAACAAAAATTTTGATCTATTTCAATGGGAAACTTAAAGCGAGAGTGAGCAGTTCGTCCTCCTGGGAGGATCGAAGCTGCGACACCTGAACTTGCTGTTGCTAAGGCAACAAAACCTCTTGACCGTACAACAGCTAATAAGGCACGATATAAAAAAGTTTTACCTGTTCCTCCAGGTCCATCAACAAAAAAAGCTCCTGATTTGTTGGAAAATATTCTATCAAGGATTGTATCATATGCTATTCGTTGTTGGGTATTTAATTTTGTCTGTAGCAACAAATCCTCTTCTGCAACAATAATGTTTCTCTCAAACAAACATTCAGTAGCTTCTTTGACATCTGTTGAAGATTTTACTGTCTCTGCAATCAATTTATATTCGTTAATATCATGTCCCATCAAATGCAAAAAGTCATTAATATGATTTAAAGTCAGGTAAGTAATATTTTTTGGATTCATGTTAGGTAGAATTTGAAAGTCTTCTGACATTGGAGCTTCAAATTGTTTCCAAATTTCTGCTGGATTGGCAGGATTACAATAGACCAGTAATGTTGCAAACAAACGTCTTAAACTATATGGCATTTGGTAAGTGACAGCCTCAGACATACATTCCACTAAGTTGTTATCACAATGTAACAAGCCTCTTTTTTCTGCAGACTCTCTAAATGTACTACAGTATTCAGCATCTACTTTAAGTAAATCCTCATATGATTTTGGTCCTCTAACATTCATGAGTAATAATCTAAGGTAATATCTTTCTCCTTCTGTTGGATGACATGTTACAACACGGCCAATAACAGAACGTTGTTTTCGACGTGTCCACATTTTGTCTTTTGTTGACCATACAAAGTATTCAGGAAATTCTTTATATAATAATGATAGTTGCATAGCATCAGTGTTTGTTCTATTCATAGCAAAAAATTCAGTTAACATTGTTTTTCCAATCATCGGATTATTTAGAATTTTATCTACCTTGTCAATACTCTTAAAGGAAACAAATTGTTGTCCTTGTAAATGTAACTGAAGGTGATAGACAGATGGAGTCATTTCACTGATTGGAAATTTAAATAATCGCCAGGCTGCCTCAGGAGGTGAAACCCACCTACCAGATTGGTATTCTTTTATTTCATCTACGTCAGTATCTATATTACTATCATGTATTTGAAAAGTAATTTTGTCATGTCCTTTACAAATATATTTGTAGATATATTTGACTACTTTGATATCAGAACAAACTTCAACATTCATATGACAATTATACTTGCATAACAAGAAAGGATTATATGGAACAACCCATGAATTGTCTAGGAAAATGCCCTTCTTTTTGACACATTCTTTGGTTTTTCTCCGCTTGTATATTGGATATGAATTCTTTCCTTTGGATGTTCGTTCAGCAAAATCTTTTGGATATTTGAATTTGCACTTACCTTTTTGTTTCATGCAACTATTTGTGGGATTTAATTTTCCACAAGGGCCATGCATCATATGTTTGATAACAAATGAGTATAAATCATGATCTACAACAGAATCAGGAAGTTCAGCACATACAAATTTATCATAAGATTCAGGAGTTAGCAATTTGTGTTCATTAGCAAGTATAATAAGGAAATGAGCATGTGGAAGACCACGTTTTTGAAACTCTATAGTATACATAAAAGCAGCAACCTTTCCAAAAATTTGTCTTTTTAATATATCTTTTTTTAATTGTTCTACTTTTGCTCTGAAAACTCTACTAACCAAATCGGGTCTGTTTTGTACTTCATCATTGAGTAGTAGTTGTTCTTTTATTTCTGGCCAAGATGGGTTGCATGTCATTGTTATGAATAAATCAGGTTTTCCAAAGTATTGCACCAATGCAATGGCGTCCATATATCGTCGACGCATGTCTCTTGGTCCTCCTATAAAAGTAACAGGTAGGAAATTTTTCTTTCCAATATTTGAAGCTTCCCTTTCTCCACATCTTAATATATCAAGAATCCCTTGCAAGACTTCGATTCTACATAAATCCTGGTTGAATGAGAAAAAGTCTAATCTTTGTGTTTCAACTTTTATATAAATATCAACTATAAATTGTTGAAATATTCTTCCACAATGTACTACCTGATTTGTTTCATCTTCTCTAATTTGGAATTTGTAACAGTAATACTCTCGGCAAGATATTGCATCTCTTTTTCTTTTTCCTTTTTGCAATGATTGAGCTTCCATATCAAGAAAACCATCTATTGAACACATATTTGATATACTGGGCAACTGCTCATGTTCACAGTGAGCTTTATTTCTTGTCATATTATTTGTTTGCAAGATTCTTTTGATTCCACAGTGCCATCCATTTTCTCCAAATGGAAATAATAATGGATATTGTAGTGGATCATAGCAGCCATAATAATAATTTACTAATTGAGCTCTATTACTATGAGTATAAATTCGAATATGTGGTGTAGAAATAGGGTGAGTAGAGTCTTCTTCAACCCATATTGCTGCGATTTCTGAGGCAGTGGGTAAATTATGTGTTCTTTGATCTAAAGTTGAGTCACATTTAAGTGCAATGTAAAAATCAGATAAGTCTGAAACATTGAAGAGAGATCTTAGGAAAATACTATATGGGTTAACTTTTAGTATGTCCATTAGTTTTTGAACTATTGACTGGTCAATTTTATTTGAGCAGGCCATTCTATTGGGCAGTTCATTATCATGATCATAAAAGTATAACTGCAAATTTTTGGGTTTGTCATTTGAAGGAATCAAATCATCTATAAAATGGTACATTTTTCCCTGAACTTTGAATGTGTAAACACCAGAGTTTCTTTTCGCTAGTTCTTTATCGTACTTAACACCCAATGAAGTAAATGCAAACATATTATTGTACGTTCTAATATAAGTTCGAAAATTTTTGGACTCCTCAGTTTTTGCAAAGTATAGGTTTGATAATTCAGTTGGCATTTTATATGATGTCAGTCTTATTGAACCATTACTACAACAAAATCCAAGAGGTTCATACTCAAATTTTTTGGCATTACAATATTGACAGTTGGAAGCCTTTTTTAAAGCAAGATATTCACTCCGGTGGTTGGTTGTGGCCAGATATACTCCTTTTGTTTTTCTAGTATCTGAGTTTTTAAGAAAGATCATTATAAGTAAAGAGAGCACCAATATTGAGGAAGAGAGGACATTACTGTATTGTAAGATTTGTGCGGACCTTTGGTTGGAATTGTATTTTGGATCTGAAAAGCTTGGTTAGATGTGTTGGATACGCTCCCTTATATGCAAAAAGTTATAGGTTACAATAGCGTATATACAATATTCCACAGTTGAAAAATATTCTGTAAAGACAAAGTTACCTGTTTCACTAATGACAGAGGACGTGCATAAATCCTTTCCTTTATCTTTGTTATTGTCTGATGTGCTCACAGATAGCTGAGGACGGGCAGCTGGGACAAATAGTAGTTACGATAATTAAAGTTGCAAATCAAGTATTGATAGATGCACAACACACAAGCAGAATAGGAGTATTTGAATATCCGTGTTTCGAACCTTTTTGAACAACCGGAAGTGGCTCTCGTATAGTAAGAGCAACCTGTTTTGGGACTCGTGAACTGCACCAAGATGATGTTGGTTGCTCGGGGACAGCAAGTGTTGAATTTTGAAGGATAGGAGATATTTCGCTATATGTATTACGGCATTTGAGTTGCGCCGCAGCCTTAATTTTTTCTTTGTATATATATTTGTTTGGCTCTTTTGAATCCATCAGTTATGAAAGTTGAAGCAACCCTTTTTTTTACCTGTAGATATTGACTATACAAATTCAACGAAATGATGGTAAAAAGCACAAGTTATTTGGAATACTTTGTCAACCGCCCAGAAGAAAGAAGACACAACGACATCAAGGATACTATAAATAAAAAATCTTATAATAAAGTTGAAACTATTATTTCCTCTAGTTAACTATTAAGTTAATTATTGAGGTATGACACACCATATGCAAAAGAGCAAAGACACAACAAATCAAAGTTGATTTATTATCAAATGTTTTCTTACATTTCTTTTGGTAGAACCTCTGTAGGTAAAACTAAATCATTCTCTGTTACATAAATGGTTTATTTAGTGTGCGAAGGAGGTGTTACCATTTCCTAAGGATCTGCAGTGGAATCTAATAATTCCATAACACTCCATTTAAATTGTTCAAATTGTAGAAGTCCAATGGAAACTATCTAATATATTTTATATTCATGTGGTTACAAATGTCTCAGAGAAAGTGGTAAATCTGTGTTCTTCATGGCAGCATTTCACTGTCCATGTAGCATAAGTCAAGTCGTATATAGGATTTATGCAACCAGATTCTATAATTTGTCTTCTGAGTAAAGCCGTGGAGAAGGAAAAGTCATCGCCGTAAATTGGAGATTACATATCTGTAAACACGCAACAGGAATTCAATTTTACTTTATTGTTCGATAACAGAACATATTCTTCAGCTATTTTTCCTGAATCCTCCTTTCACATACCTACTTTTAATTAAAAATATCAACTAACCAATAGTAAGGTCTGGTATTTGGGTGAATTTTAAATTTTTTATTAACAAAGATGTATTTTAATCTGAAGAACAGCAGGAATATGATGTGGGTCTGGACTAATGAGTTAACAATGGTAGTTTAGATTTGGGGATTGCAAATTTTGGAGAAGAAAGCGAAAGGAAATATTACCTGGAATCAACGGAGGGAAGAGCAGAGCAAGCACATGAAGAATGGCAGCAAGCTGAAGCAGGGGAGAAACCAAAGAGAAATTATATTTTCTATTGAAGACAGATCGATAAGAGTGAGAATTACTCGAGAAAGATAGATGAGAGCGTGAGACAGTACACGCGGCAGACGCTGAAATGAGGGGCTTATCTAGGGATGCCGAAATGACTAATTTGTTTTATGGGGCTTTCCACGTGTTTTATGACCAATGAAAGTGGGACTGTACACATTTGACCGGTTTTAGTTCATCTGTTTAGTGGGCCTCAATGTACAATTTGTGTAGCTTTTACGATGACAGCTTAAAGTATACTCCAATCAAAATCGTGTCATATATATCCAAATGACACTTGTGAGCAATATTAATTTTATATCAAAATTGTGTCATATATATCCAAATTTTATAATATAGTAGAATTTACGATGACAGCTTAAAGTATACTCCAATCAAAATCGTGTCATATATATCCAAATGACACTTGTGAGCAATATTAATTTTATATCAAAATTGTGTCATATATATCCAAATTTTATAATATAGTAGAATTTACGATGACAGCTTAAAGTATACTCCAATCAAAATCGTGTCATATATATCCAAATGACACTTGTGAGCAATATTAATTTTATATCAAAATTGTGTCATATATATCCAAATTTTATAATATAGTAGAATTTACGATGACAGCTTAAAGTATACTCCAATCAAAATCGTGTCATATATATCCAAATGACACTTGTGAGCAATATTAATTTTATATCAAAATTGTGTCATATATATCCAAATTTTATAATATAGTAGAATTTACGATGACAGCTTAAAGTATACTCCAATCAAAATCGTGTCATATATATCCAAATGACACTTGTGAGCAATATTAATTTTATATCAAAATTGTGTCATATATATCCAAATTTTATAATATAGTAGAATGCTTTGTGTTTTTTTCTTTAGTATTTATTAATAATAGATAATGATATTAATTAAAATCAACATAAAATATACAAATAAAATAATTTTAATAATATTTGTTGAATTTGGTTTCAAATTAAACTTTGGTATATGACTTTATCACAAAATTTTTGGGTATTATAAACATAATAAAAAATGATTATTGGACATAAAAAATTTTGTGAAAGTGAATAACTTTTTATATGATATAATTCACAGAATTCTATCAGGCTCACATATATTAGGACAGAAAAAATAACACATATCATTTTAATACTACTAAAAAAGTATTATAAATAATAATAATTAACAACTTAAAATATTTTAATTTTAATATAGTTAGAAAATGTACAAAACTTGTGAGCAATATTAATTAATTATATAGTAGAAATATAGTAGAAATCTAAGCCAGTAGAATTGCTCCACTTGGGCATAAACTCTCTTTTATAATATAGTTAAATTTCAGTGATCACACATTATTGACGAATTTTCTCTATTTCAACAAATGTAAATCCTCCTCAAACAGATGCCATGCATTCTAATATTACCCATATATTTCTGGTAACAGAGTCATGCCGTTTTTTTGTATTACAAATATATTAAAGTAAATAATAGAGTAATGAGAAAAAAAATGAAAGAGAAATGATGAATATAGAAAAATCACAAAAAAAAACATGAATATGATTATTAGCATTGAGAGGTGTCACATTACTTCATTTTTTATCGTAAAATTAAACTATGTAAAGTTGTCTAACATTAATATTCTCTAGAGACTACAAAGAGAAGCAAAGAGAGAAAATCATGATTCATATAATTAAGAATACAAATAATAATTAAATATATAGTTACAATATAATAAATGAGATAATTATATTATACATGTTAAATCATTTTACCTTGTAAAATCAAACTATGCAAAAATATCTAACATTCTTCATTATACATCTCTCTCCTGCAAAATCAGGTCAAAGAAGACAAAAAATTGATCAACCAAAGATACAAAAGATGAAGAATAGAAAAATGAAAATAAAATAATGATCATACATTTCTCAAAATAGGTTTTTATAAGTGTGATTTTAAGGAGTTATAAATTTATAAATTAAATAATTTGAAGGTTATGAATATGAAAGGTTAGGAGTTATAGACATTACTAAATGAATTAAGATTTGAATCTTGTAATTGAAGAGGTATGAATTAAAGAGATGATTTTATAAAATAAAAAAATTAGAGAAAATATCAAAAAAAACCACAAAAAAGATAAATGGGATCCTTGGCCATTGAGAGGTGCCACATCATTTTTTTATTATCTAGCTTTATATATATATATAAATTCTTTTTGTATAAATAATAATAAACTGTTTGTAAAAATTATTCATTCAATTATAAATCAGAATTTCAAGGGGAAAAAAGAGGACGCTCAAGAAGTTATTAGGAATATTCTCTGCTTTTGAAATCTATTACTTATATATGAACTTCTGGACTATTCAATATGTCAGTGAGTATCAACTCTTCAGATCTTTGGACATGTGAACTTTTTAGTGCAAACATTACTACTTGTTCCTGCAAATTATCGTAAAGTGCACATCGAAGATTAGAAATATTAGCACACCATTAAGGCCTACAATGCAGATAATGCTACAGCAGAAAGATTATTAAATAACACCTTAAGGAGAATTTGAGTAGGCAGTTTCTTTGATTTTCATGGATACTACTGCTCTATTGGAGATCAATTTCGTCCATCATCTTCGTTGCTCTTGAGCTATTTTAAATTAATAGAAACTTTAAATCTATTAGTTGTCTGGTCCAGTGAATCTATGTAATAGACGGAGAGAGAATAGAGTAGGCTATCAAATATATACCTTACTAATAAATGATTTTAGTGCGTTATTTCTAACTGGACATAATCGAGCAAAAACTCGTTCTGGAATCACTCTTACATCTCGAAAGATGTTTGATAATCTACAAAGAGGAAAAACGACAATGCAAATAAAAGAACAAATTAATCAGTCCTAAAGGTTAACTTAAAATTGTTGATGAATCCAACCATTCTAGCCTTATTTTCACAAAAGCAACATCAAAACTATTTTCAACTTTTTTCACATCTGAAATGAACTTGAAGCCTACTAACTTCAAAGCTAAAGAGAAGATACCATCCCACTCAGAACTTCAATAACTTCAGGGACCAACATCAGAATTCCATGCCTAACATGAACATTACAGATAGCAATCTGCAAAATGCAGCAGCAATCTATATGAATATGGAAAAAAGTTTTGCGCCAATAATATTCTTATCAATTCTCATCTCGTACATAAAACTTTGAAAGACAACATGGTTATTGCTAATTGGTACTCCTTAAATATACCTTCAGTCCAGAAGGAGCCAGAACATCGAGATCTTTTATAGGCTTGTACTCCATCCCAAACACTCAGACACCTCTTTATTCCAGCAATTGCTTTCTGATACCTATCTCGAAGAGGACAATTGATATTGACAATCTCATCTACCTTGAGGGAGAAGGGGATGAAACACTCGAATAGTCAGAGTCACATTAAAGGTATAGGTTGACCAAATTTAAGGAAGTTTCTGTTTACCAAAAAAATGAGTTACAATTCTATGCATGAAGTAAGTAAATCATAGTATTTCTAATTATTGGTCCTTATCCTCGTCAAGTCATGTAGTCATCTTTCAAGTTTGAAATGTAACAGTCAAAAATCTTTTTACTAGCAGTACTATCAAGAACAAAGGATCACGAAAAGCCATATGGAATTCCCTTTTTATGGTTGAATAAGAAGCTCGAAAGCTATCTTGTCAAATATGCACCCTTGAGTGCTAGAAATTTCAAATTTGAGAAGAAATTGAGACAAAATAGTAATGAGTACACATATATGCAAAATGAATTAAAGGAAGAGCGCCAAAAGCTCACAAGATTTCTGGTGAGGTTCCAATTTCCAAACCAAAAACACATAATATACATATCAGTTAACTTACTTTTGGTTCTTATTCAATTAAGAAGGAACTGGTCCAGTTAACTGGTTGTTGTCCAGTTCCAAGTAGGTGAAACTTTGAAGTTTTCCAAAGGAAGCAGATGGAAATGACCCATTCAAAGCATTTTGCCCGAATAAAAATGAAAGGAATAGAAGATGCTTTGGAATATCAACTACCTACCAATCTTTAAAAGCTAACTACCATTTTGCCCAAATAAAAATGTTTTTGGATAGTTGGATTTATTCATATTTGATTCCTTTATAACAGTAAATACCAAACCTCACCAAACAGAAAGAATAGCAAATTCGAGTAGTTATAAATCAAGGAAACATACTTGTGAGAAGGAAGAGTGAATTCCAGCCCAATCTCAAAGTTACGTCCATATGTACCACCTCCCCAGCCAGACATATTATAGCCACCTTTCATTCCTGGTGATCTCCAATCACCTCTATCACGTCTAGTAACTGGGCCTACATTGACGACGGGGGAAATCCAGGCATAGGAGTTGCAGCAGGCCCCAGATACTACATGATACAAGAAAAACAGAGAAGAAATTTATGTCAGCTGTCAAAATAATGTAATAGGGACAACTATCAAGACAGAATGGCAAAACGAAAATGAATCCAGAACATAAATATATAGAAAATCTTTTTTAAAACTGTTCAAGTGAAAAATATATAGTAAATCTTCCAATCATCTGACAAGAAACAAAGAATAAATTGAAACTATTCCCACTATGAGTTAATGAAATGAATTGTGATTAAAAGCAAAGAAAATCATCGAGTATAAAAAAGGAGACCAATATTCTCAACAGTGAAGAGATCACCATTGGGCAATGTTGCGTCCAAAAGTACACGCAACTGCACGTGGTCACTCAAGTAGTACATCGACTCTTTTGAACTGGATTATCGAACCCAAAGGACTTCAAATCAACAAATAACAACTTTATTATGTCTAAAATAAATTTACTTATGCGACAAACAATTTTAGAAATATGTTTTATATCTACTAAGTTGAACAATCTCAAAAATTAATTACTACAATCAAACAGTTTCAAACAAGAGAATTTCACAATATGGGAAAGTATTCCAGGGTTGTAGCATAAACCGATTTCCGGCATAATATCAATTTACCCTAGCATTCGACAAGTTAACCTCATTATGGATTTGCAAGGTTCATTTTACGATCATGATCTCCCGACCTCTAATTGCCTACCACCATCGACAACCTAACTACATCGTTGAGCGGGGATAGGCATGAACCAATGGCGGAGCATTAAGATATCATCTTGCATATTAATCAAGCGCGATATTTTAAGACTATCCTATATACGAAACACTCTAACTTTACTCTAGAATGAACACGCTTCTCACATTCTTTGGTCTATCCCTCTATTCATCTTCCAAATTCAAGAGTGGACAATGCGTTTATTTTAATGTAGAGCAGTCATTAAAATAGGTAAACAAGAATGTAAGCATAAATCACAAGAAAACCCATCTCATACTAGAAACAAATACTATTATACCATTAATCGTAGCTACAACCCTAGAATAAGGGAATTTAGCTACTCATAGAACAAAATATCATCAAATAATGTTTATGGATCATAAAAAGGGTTACCAAAATGAAGGAGTAGAAGAAAAGCCCTAGAAAGTGTTAGCCAAATCGCTCAAATTGATGTTCTCCCATTTTTTTTAAAACTGGATAATGATAAAATAACACAACTAGACTATTTATAGTCTGAAATAAAACACGTGACTCAATTCTGGTGTTCGCGGACCTGTTTCTTTGCCTCAAGTTGTGCACAAAAGGATCTCCTTCGCGACGCGCACCTACCGCGCACTCCACTGTTAAGTGGAATTCGTTTTTTGCATGAAAATTTCAGCTCCGCGACACGGAGCTGCTCCCTCCTAGTGTATTTTCCAGCTTCTTGGCCATTCTCCTCTGCAACTTCGCCTTCTATCTTCCGACCTTTGTCCAGGTCCCCTTTTTTAGCTCATTCTTCTTTGCTTTTCACCCTGAAACATCTAATCATATTGGTTAGAGGAAACGACATCCAAAAGACTCTAAAATTTCAGTTCCGACTAAGAAAGTGCTCTCAAACTTAGCTATATGTATGGGATAAATTGGTTATTAGGCGCATAAATACGCCTAAGATCACCACCCCACACTTAAAGCTTTGTTCGTCCTTGAACACTTCCACACTTTCAAACATACGACGACTCTACTACACTTCCCTCTAATGGCATTCCAGTTTTGGCCACAACAACTACCATAGCTTCACAACAACACGGCAAAAACTATGCATTCATTAGGACAACTCGAGCGAGACAATCTAGACTCAAGAATAGACTCTTATAACGCAACAAACTTATGCACAATTTTTGGATCCATAGATATATCAGTTATCAGACCTCATTAAACATGTGCCCTCACCACAAATGAACACCCTACTTTACTCACACATAAAATTTTCATACAATAAAGGGTGCGGGAAGAAAATTTCGCTCACACTCTGGAAAGAATTCATATGCCACAACCAACGAACCATTGGCTTTCCCTTAGTGTACTGCATCACTACTTTTGAGAATACGGAAGTTCAAGATCAATTAGGTCTTTTAAGGGTTGTAATGTAGGCTATGGGACGGGTAGGAACTATTTTTTTTGAATATAAATAATGACTGCATTCCCAAGCGCTTTAATACAAGACAAACTTCATTTTTGGACCTTCTTTTAATAACCTCCTTCTTATGCTCCTTTTCTTGGAACCATTTGGCCCTTTGTTGTAAGACACTTAACATTCACTTCTTCACACCATATTTATTCTAAATTCATTCATAAATTTTTTTTTTTCTACGAGCCAGACTTATGTTGGGGCTTGCCCCTCACTTTCGTTTCCTTCACTATTGTTCACACAAAGCTCTTAGGATCAAATTGATAGGCCACAGAAGGAATGAACATTAGCTTCAAATTAGGCTACCCAAGAATAAGTTCAAGGCTCGAAGGGGTTAACTAAGGATATACATCAAGGTGGGTACAGGAAAGCACAATCAGGGCTATCAAAGAAATGCCTATATCACTTCCTGACTCCTTATCCTCTTTTTCGCTATGCAGACACACCAGGCAAGTTCTGGACCTCAATTAGTAGCAAGGAATACACAAATCTTACACATCTGGCGCACATTTAACTCATAACTAATCACTATATACTACTTCCCAATCACTGGCACAACTTCATTTTAAGCACACACCATTAAGAGTCACATAAAAGAGCCTAGATGTCTCAACACAAAGTCATCCAATGTTTTCAACTTTCAGTCTAACTCAAAGCAGTTGTGCAGCCTTAGCCAAAAGCCAACCTAACAGACCCAAATGACGAAAACTGCCCTTAAGACGGTCGTCATCCATCTATCATAGGGCAGCTTGACTCAACTATGACACTGACTAAATCCTAAGAAACAAAATCATTTTTATACGGTTCAACGGGACTGTCATTGGCCAAAGAACCGAAAACAACTTCCAAGGACAAAACAAATAGCACAAACAAAACAAAAACTATTTACAATGGATATAGTACTCCCACCCCACACTTAAAAATGCAACACTGTCCCAGCGTGACATAATTTGAAATGAAAGCAAAGTAGGGCGGGTGTACTTCCCTGATCATTCATCCATGTTGGCATCACCGCCGGTGCCCTCAAGAGCCAAAATGTCACCCTCCTTTGCTTCAGAATCGGATTCACTATTCGACATGGTTCGTCTCTTGTCCTCATCAGTTGGAACATCATCCCATACGGGTTCTAAAAATGCAGGTCCGAGTCCCAGCAATGCCTCATCATGTTCATTCAGGGGGTACTTCATTTCAATTTCATCCAACTGCTCCTTAGTTGAAGCTAGGCATCCATTTCTATGACATGTCATCTCCAATCCAAACATGCGCACTGTGATCATTTCATCCCTCCTGTTGTACTCTGCTGTAGTGAGGGTGGGTCCATGCATGTTCTCCGGCCCCTTTGTCTTTGTGACATCTAGGGATGTGGTGAACAGAGGTGCCATGTAGTCCCTACTCTCTTCTGGAACTCCAGCTCACCTGCGCAAATTAGTAATTAGTCCCCCAAAAGCATACCTTCGACCTCAATGTACTCTTGCCTTTTCTATGGCCGATTTCGACACCGCTCCTATATTTATAGGGACATCCTTCATCAGAGCATAAACCAAGCAGACTCGGTGTCTCGTCACCTCGACAAAATGCAGCCCTGGTATCAAACAATTCATAACAATTTTTAACAACACCCGGGCTTCCCAATTCATGTGAGCACATGGATATGACTGGTGATAGCCACGATGTCCATGCCGAATCCATTTCGCAGTGGACTGCGCCCCACACAAAGCATGTCAAATCTGCTGATATGGAGGACTGATATTGATCCCCGTGAGAACATCAGAAAGGGGCATCTGCAGTCCCCAATATTTGATTTATAGCTGAAGGTGTCAGAGGGACCTCCACGCCCCGTACTGTTACAAAGTGAGAACGGGCATCGGGTTTCCAATTTGCATAGAATTCCCACACCACACTAACATTGCACTCTGATGGATCTTGAAAGATGAATCCCATGTGCAACTCTTGTAGGCGACGCATAATTTGTAAGAACTCCATCTCTAATTGGACGTCATCAAGTATCACATCCGATAAGTACTTGACTTTGGTGTGTGATTTATACCACTTCTTGCCCTCAGATGTGACTGTCTTAGCCCCGTAGCGTTGAGTTTGTCCTCTTGGAACTGCGGGTGCTGGGGGAATGGTTGTGCCTGTCCTTACTCTCTTACGACTGCTAGACGCAACTGCTTTGCCCGACCTTTGTGTGCTAGACATGTTATCCTGCAATCAGACAAATATCATTTCAGTTGATAAGACTCAATAATGGAGGATCACCCTACACATATTTTCGAGCACAACTTTGCCAAACAACACGATACTCATACTTCTCAATGTTATTTTCAGCATATGCTTCTCAAAATTTATCATATTTTAAGCATATAAACCCCTTAATACTTTGATTCTACTCAAGAATTCTAACCAACAACCCTGCTTTCACTTCAATCACTACCCCCATAACATCTTTGCTACTCAAGACTTCATAAAATCTATTTTTTACCCAATTAATTCAAAGAATCTTCTTTCTACTTCCTCCATAATCATTCAACAAGATACCCATACAAAGGTTCACAAACTTAGGCTAAATACTTAAAGTATTTGACCTATTAACACAATTTATACAAAGAACAATAAGTTTCAGAACATTTACCAACAATTCCCACTCCTTCATGAACTCACATCACAATGTCACCCCAAAGAGAGAAGAAAAGAAGTGAGGAACATACCTTGAGTGTTAGAAAGAAGGAAAATTTAAAGAACTTGAAGATGATCCTTCACCTTCACAACACAGATTTGATTTATGGATGGAGTTAGGGTTGAAGGAGGAAAAAAAATCGCACAAATTTCTTGAAATAGTGAAGAGAACCTGCCAATTTTAGGGGTTAAAAGGGGATGGGGGTCGGGTTTTTACCATATTAGTTGGGTAAAACCCAACTTTTTAAAATGAAATAACCTGAAAACTTACCAGGTCCGTGACACGGAGCTGTCGCGGACATGCCTTTTGAATTATGCTTCGTTACAGAGAGAAGGTATGCAGAGTGGGAACAAGTCCGTGAGGTGGTGAGGTCGTGGACTCTACTGTTAATCAACCGTCGTTGTTTTAATTCCAAGAACCGTGTCCGCGACGCGGAGTTGTCGCGACCTTGCCTTGACGTTTTTGCATCTTCTCCTGGGGCACCCATTACCTGGTAGGAACAAGTCAGCGACGCGGTCTTGTCGTGGACTCCACTGGTTTACGCCCAACAATTTTCTCCCTTTTTTTTTCTTTTTTTTTTACTTACAAATTACAACTTTTAAGATAAATGATATTCCTATAACTAAAAATAAACCAAACTACCCTATTAACACAAAATACCAAGCAAATATCTTCTAAAATACAAAGTCTCGGGTTGCCTCTCGAGTAGCGCCTGATTTAACGTCGCGGCACGACTCAACTCCCCCTCATTCATTGCTCAACTCCAAACTTTCTTCTTCTTGATCCACCTCTTGTCTGAAATAATGCTTCACCCTCCATCCATTCACGATGAACGTGGATTGCTTACCTTCATTCCACAACTCTACAAAGCTGTGGTCGGTCATGCGCACCACCTCAAATGGTTCGCTCCATTTTGACTTCAACTTACCTGGAAACAACCTTAATCTAGAGTTAAACAATAATACCTTTTTCCCAGGCTCAAAAATTCGAGGCACAATATGCTTATCATGCCAACGTTTAGTCTTCTCCTTATAGATCTTAGTATTTTCATAGGCATGGAGTCTAAATTCCTCCAATTGACCCATCATTTTTCTCCCGGCTAGTTCCGGGTCCAAGTTCAACTTCTGCATTGCCTAGTAAGCCTGATGTTCTAATTCAACTGGAAGGTGACACGCTTTACCAAACACCAAGTGATAGGGAGAAGTCCCTATTGGTGTCTTATAAGCGGTCATGTATGCCCATAATGCATCATCATGCTTCATTGCCCAATCTTTCCTTTGGGCATTCACTGTTTTCTGTAGAATCTGCTTCACTTCCCTATTTGACACTTCTACTTGGCCACTAGTTTGAGGGTGGTATGTTGTAGCCACCTTGTGTCTGACTCCATATTTAGCTAAGATATTCTTCACCAATTGATTTATGAAGTGCGTCCCTCCATCACTGATTATTGGTCTAGGAGTTCCAAACCGAGTGAAGATGTGCTTCTTTAGAAACTTCAACACCACTTTAGCATCGTTAGTCGGCAAAACTACTGCTTCAACCCACTTTGACACATAGTCCACAGCCACGCGTATGTATTGATTTCCATTCGATGGAGGGAATGGTCCCATGAAGTCTATCCCCCAGACATCAAATATTTCAACCTCTAAGATGTTATGCAAAGTCATCCCATGTTGTCTGGAAATAGACCCTATTCTCTGGCATTGATCATAATTTTTAACATACCCTGCAACATCTTTAAACAAAGTAGGCCAGAAAAAACCTGATTGGAGCACCTTATGTGCAGTGCGCTCACCTCCATGATGA
This sequence comes from Solanum gracilifrons, assembly GCA_029582605.1. Taxonomy (NCBI): domain Eukaryota; kingdom Viridiplantae; phylum Streptophyta; class Magnoliopsida; order Solanales; family Solanaceae; genus Solanum; species Solanum gracilifrons. The sequence continues at coordinate 4,965 of JAJOOH010000368.1, read as the reverse complement.
CCCCCATATGCGGATGAGTGGCAACTATCCATCACTTGTCTCATCTCAGACTCAAGCACACACCTCCTTATCATTTTGTCCGGCCCTTACTTGAAGAGATAAGGCTCATCCCATGTGTTGAACCGAGCATCATAAATCAATCTCTTCTTTTTGTGTGTGGTGGCACCCGGTGGAAACAATCCTCTAACCAAATAATTAACAACGTCTGCATACCATGGTAGTTCGGTCACCTCTAGCACCAATAGTTGTTCATCAGGAAACTCTTCCTGAATCTGACATTGCTCTCCCCTATGTGATGAACTCTCCAATCTGATTTTCAGAACCTCTTCGGTCCTTGATCTCTATGTCAAACTCTTGCAGCAATAGAATCCACCTGATTAACCGTGGCTTTGCATCCTTTTTGTTGAACAAGTACCTGATAACTGCATGGTCAGTATAAACAACAACTTTAGTCCCTACCCGGTAAGATCTAAATTTATCAAAAGCATAGACCAAGGCTAGCATTTCTTTTTCAGTCACCGTGTAGTTGATTTGGGTTGCATCCAGTGTTTTTCTTGCATAATATATTAAGTGCAACACCTTCTCTTTCCTTTGCCCCAACACTGCTCCCACAACCACATCACTTGCGTCACACATCAGTTCAAAAGGAAATTCCTAATTTGGGGATGTTAGGATTGGAGCTTCTATCAACTTCTTCTTCAAAGCTTCAAAAGCTTGACTGCACTGCTCATCAAATATAAATTTTATCTCCTTCTCTAGGAGACTGCACATGGGTCTTGCAGTCTTAAAGAAATCCTTGATGAATCTCCTGTAGAAACCAGCATGACCCAGAAAACTTCTCACCCCTTTTACAAAGATTGGGGGTGGTAGCTTTTCAATAACTTCCACTTCGGCACAATCAACTTCCAACCCTCTCTTTGACACCTTATGGCCCAATACAATCCCTTCCTTCACTAGGAAATGATATTTTTCCCAGTTTAGGATGAGATTAATTTCCTCGCATCTAGCCAGCACCCTGTCCAAATTTTCCAAACACCTATCAAAAGACTCCCCAAAGACTGAGAAGTCATCTGTGAATATCTCTGTCGCACCCTATTTCGAACCGGCCAAAACAGTTCACAACATAATACGGCTGCCACTCTGTTTTAGAGAGAAAAATTGTTTTGTTTGTTTTAGAGTCGCCACCTAAATTTTAAGGAAAATATTAGGAAAACCATTTTTAAAAATATGTAAATGTAAACTCTGTTTTGATTTGCGAAACCAGTGAGATTCTGAGTAAGGGTTTTGGTTACTCGAGGGGAAGGTGTTAAGCACCCCTCAGAGCCTATCCAAGGATAGTCCTTAAACTCAATTTAGGAAAATATGATTGGGAAAAACTTGTTTATTTATTTGCTTTTAATGATTAAACAATAAGTTATTAGTTAGTTTGAGAAAAGGATACAATACAAGGTACGACATATATACATGTCTTATAAAATATATTTAATAGTAGTATTGTGAAATAAATAAATAAATGTACTTAAATATACGATATATTCATATGTAAAATATATATAGGTAGGTGTATCAAAATAAAATTATCTTAGAAATATATAGATGTTGAATTTGCGAAAATCTATCGTCTTATTAAGAAGTAAAATATAAGATAATATGTAGTAACATGTGACATGTAATTTGAATGAAAATGTATAGAATGGAGTTTCTAAAATATAAAATAAAATAAATGATACTAGATGTTAAAATATTAAAATATGATATAAAGGTTTGTGATCTTAAGTATGTTTATTACAAAGTATGGTATATATGTGTAAGTTGTTTAGAACATATGAACACTTATTATTTATTTACATGTATAGACTAATTGACGATAGGTCGTATGTAGTAAAGTAATATGTATATTAAGTGTAGGCATTTATAAATTATAAAAATAAATAAATAACATTAGTAAAAGAGATAGTAGATAATAATAGGTTATGTGGAGAAAATATAGAATATATACCTTTGTATGTATGACATATATATGTATGTACCTTGTATTTGAACCTGTTGGCATATCTAAAATTTTGAAATAGCATGTTAAAAGATTAAAGTTTTTAGCAATGTTTGATCCAAAAAAATAAGAATAGTCAATATATTTTATAAAGGAGTGATGTAAAGAGTATAAAAATAGGCCTAATTATTAGAACTTATTCTATAATTACATTTATTTTTGTTAAAATATACAGGCCTACTTCCATGCTTATTTCTTAAAAAATATGTATGTCTGAAGTTGAATATCTCAGCCATAAGTAATTTCTAAAGGGTAATTATTCTAGCATTTACACTAGTCTCAAATTTATTTGAAGGTCCTAAACGATGAGTAAGCCTAAATTTATTTTAGCCCTTTTAAACTTTAATTGAGAATTTTAGATGACAAGTTTTCTTATTCCTTAAGATAAGGTCTAAGAAAATGTTATAAGTAAAACTTAAAACGTTAACCCATTTCCCAAAAATATTTTGTATCAATTGTTCTAAAAGTATTTTCACTAAATTCACAAACAAATAATATTAGCTCACATGAAATAAGCTTCAAAAATAAAAGACAAACAATATATCAAAACTTGTAAGTAAAGGTTAGCCAATATATCCAAACGATATAATTAAGACTCGAAAAGAGGAAGGATAAGAAGTGTTGGACTCCTAATCTGCGAGACTCCAAGCGTTGCGATGATCCTAATCGCTGTTGGCCTAATATCTTAGGCCAATAACGAGTTCCAAAGTAGAAACTCCAGCTCTCCGATTGTACATGAAACGTAAGAAAGAAAAGGATAAGGATACAAAATATTATGTAATAAAGTATATGTCGAAATGAATATAAAAAATTCTCTGTAGTTATCTTGATCTAAAAAAAAAACTTAAACTTTAAGAGTAAGAAAATAATTTCAAACAAACACGTGAGGGGTGGGGAATACATAGCAGGACACACTCTTAAATCAATCCTATTAAAACAGAATACATATGAATATGCGTTACTCAACTCTAAAAAATAAACAGTTTAACCGAGTCCTAATAGAATATATGTCATGCTTTGTCTACGCAATTTTGAGATTCAAACCATAAATTCAACCTAGAGAGGAGAAGAAAAGGGTACTTCATAGAACTCTCCAACTAGATAATTCCATGATTGATTTCTCAAAGGATTCAAACAAAAATATAACAAGAATTTACTAACTTTGTGAAAATGTGAGGGATATTAATATCCCAGCAGACCAGTAACCATAAAAATAATGACCAAAATCACTCTAAAATCTAAAACTATGTAAATATTGATGGAAAAGATACATTGGCCGCAACCCCTAAAGAGAAACATCAAAATAACAAAGTATCATAATTTTCTCACATAAGGAAAAATATTTTTTGTATATGATCAGAACGTCAAAGAGAACACGTATCACAAGTTGCAAGACATATGATTATTTTACTTTAACAATGTATGAATAGTATTTTTTTTTAGATATCTAAACAAGTATGATTGTTACTTATCATTTAATATGATCATATTCACATGAATATCATATGTGATTATGTTTGGAATCTATCTTCGGGAAAACAGGCAAGAAGAGCACGAGGAACGAGAAAATACCAACGAAAACATTCGTACATCTATTCAAAAGGAGAAAGTGAGCACTTTATTTTAGTATCACTACATTACGAGATGACACGAAAATATTTAATAAAACTTTATACATGGACAGATTTAAAAAATATACTAACATTGGGCTGATAGTCAAAGATTTTGACATTTTTATTATATAAGCCAAAGCATCCTTCTCCACATGAAAGTAAATTATAATTTTGCTATTAGTTTGATATGGCATGGCAGTGAACTTGGCCTGGACTTCCAAAATTGTATACTACAGTACATCAAATATGTCTCAGAATGCAAAACAACTATAGGTTCAAACAAAGACGAGATGAAATCATATTATTCCTCATTTTGGATTCTTGGAGAAACAAAGAGGCGAATATTAACACATATGTAATAAAATAGAACAGATCACACCCAACATAATATCCCTTCACATGACTATAAAGGAAGACAAAAATAAATGGGAGAAGGGATTTCACCTTGTGTTGAGCAGTAAACTAGAGCTTAGACATCAAAGATTCGAACTTCTAAATTCCTCGAACTCGAATTCAAAACCGAAAATGAAAAGATGAAAGAATATAGAAATTTTCTGAAATCTAATGCTTGAAGTGTGTCTTATCCCTCTTTTCTATTTGTTCTCTGATCTTTCAAATTTTTTTTTTCGGATGTCGTTAGGTCGTTCCTCGATCCCCTCAAATAAGGACCAAAGTCTTCCTTTTATAGCTGGGGGGGAGGCTTCAATGATTCAAATTTTAATCTTTTAAAGTTCAAATCTCCCTAGAAAAATAATGATGGAGGGGAAGAAAATATTATCAACCTCTTTTCAGATTGATGAGAAAGAATGAGTGATGGCTTGGGGGGTTCCAATCTCACAACCATAGGATTAAAGGGATAACGATCCCAAATCCGATGGTCCTTCACGTTCTCCACCTTTTCAGTGTAGCAGTGATGGTGGTAAGGCTTTTGAGGTCTGTTTTGGTTCATAAAAGATGATGGAAGGGATGTAAAGTTGATAGGAAGGGGCTATGATTGATGGACGGCGTGGGGAGATATATTGATGACCACCGAAAATTGCCATTTTCCGGTGGTTTGTAGGCGGAATCAATGGCAGAGGAGAGAGAGATCGATGGGAGAGGGGCGTGAAAGGTTCCTGGGGAAGAAGGAAAACGTTCCTGGGAAAGGGAAGAAGCTTGACAGGCGATGGGATTGTACTTATTTTGGGAAAAGATGAAAAACTTGGGATTTAATTTGGGCCGTCCGATCATTTGATCGGACGGTTGGTAAAAATAGAGAGTTTAAAAATAAATAATATATATATATATATATATATATATATA
>JAJOOH010000367.1:0-50998 GCA_029582605.1 Solanum gracilifrons | reverse complement strand
ATAGTTAAAATGACTGGCATTACAGAACTTTGGATCATTGAATTTACTGAATAAAACTTCAAAATTCACTATTTTGGCATAGAAGGAAGAGACAATGACATTTTCAGTCCCACAATGAATTTCCATAGACACTCATATACATGAAACCAATAAGAAAAATGTTCTCACCTTGGACATTTTTTCTTTCACAAGTAAATTATAAATAAATTTTGATGAAATATATATAAAATCTTTAAAATTGTTTATGAATATAGTATATTATGTATGTATAATACTAAAATTTATGTATATAACTTGTTGGTTCGATTCGGTTATTTCTTCGATTTTTTTTTAACAAAACCATAACCAAACCAATGACTATCGGTTCTTAACAATCTAAAACCAAACCAAACCAAAACTCAAATTAAATCGATTTATTTAATTGGTTTGGTTTGGTTTTTCGGTTTGGATCGGTTTTTATCCAAACCATGAACACCCCTAATGAGAACTATAAAATCAAATAATAACTGGATAGAATTAAAATAACAATAGTTATGAAGAATAAAAAAAAATAAAAATAGATCAATATTATTTTCAAAACAAACTTAATTATTTAATATAGGAAATATTAGAGGTAAGACCACAAATCCTCCCTCTTACAATATTTTTTCTAATATCCAATAAAATGGTAGAGATCTATCTAACCCTAACCATATATAAGTTACTTTTCCAAACAAAATATAACAACTAAACAACAATTAAAAAACTAAGCTCTCCATGGGGCATAGACTCGATCAAGTCGCTTATAGAATGTTGACGACTATTTTCCACTTAATAATTGAAGGGGAGAGGGAAGCAAGGCTTAGTGAGAGCTTTATAAGGCCGACCACTACATAAACAACTTATATTATTACAAGGCCAAATTAATTTTCTTTATCAATTGGCATTTTAAAGCGACACAAGGGACAGACATGATTTTTTCAAGCCATTGAATAATGCAATCTCCATGAAACATATGCTTGCAGGGCATACGACTTAGTTCAACAACGTCCTTTGTAAGCAACTTGTTAAGACATATCATACAAGTTTGACCAAAACTCTTGTCACCATTCAATGTCTCTACTTTCACCTTCTCAAGCCCTTTAATAGCATCCTTTGATGTTGGAATTACAGGCACAAACACACACGTTTCTTCCAAGGTCATCAAATTCTTCGCGCTTGTTGTTCTATTAACCCTAGCTAGCTCATCCTCATTAGATTCCTCGTGATCATGATCTTGATAAAGATTTGCAATTGTCTGAGGAATACGATGGACTATGTCGATGATGATTGAGGTTTTGTTAGATGTATCATTTTCTTGAACAATCAACAAGGCCTTATCTTTAATGTCTTGAACCATTTCCGATTGATACATGAGAGGAACATGCAAACATTCAACTATTTGATTGAACTTAGAGGACCATGTTTCATGTTCTTCTATGTCGAAACACAATCTTCTTGTGTGTTCATAGATGAAATATGTGTGATTATAAAACCTCCAATTACCATCTTCTGTGAAATAGTAATTAAGATAAACTTTTCTAATTCCACATAAAATGAAAAGTTTGCCCTTCGACAAATTTTGATCATCATTCTCTAGGAGGTCCTTTTGATGTTCAATTGTCCAACAATAAGGATTCCTAACCATCGTATGATTCAAGTTAGAAGAGCTAGACTTAGTGAATTTACGGGGGAAAGGAGGCAAAGAGTGAGCAATGTTTAGATGAAAAAGACATGTGAAGACATTATACAGATGTATATATTTATATATCATGAATGAAGGAATCTAAAAATCTATAAATCAAATCTGACTGATAAGGGAAACATGGAAATAACATTAATTTTCTAATTTTTGGTATGTTAATTGTAAAGTCATAGTAGCATAAGTAGTAATAGTATTAAATAAAACTTTCATTTTTCTCTCAAAATTTAATCAAGGCAACAAAGAAGAAAAATGTATTAATTGTGGAGATATAGACAAAATCTATCAAGATTTAACTTTGAAATTATTTTTGTGATGTGTAAACAAATTTAAGTAGCTAAAACATGTTGTTGGAAACTCAATAAATGTATAACTTAAATGATCCCTTAAAATTTAGGAGTATGCATCTACGTTTTTATTCTTAAAAATATCATACTTAGTTTTCTTACTAATCATTATGTATGCTACATGTCACTAAGTTCGTTAACATATAATGAAGTATATTGAGGTTTGATTATTTTATACCTAAATATGTAGCATCTCATAAATTGTAAATCTAAATCAGATAGTGAAGAAGCTAAGGAGTTGAACTCTGCAGAAAACTAGGACTTATGGACAGCATTTATGGGTCATAAAAAGAGCCACGGACTGTAGATGCAATTCGTAGATCAACTTCAGAAATTAGAAATTCATTTTGAGTTTTATGGGTCTAGTCTATAGATAGTAGATAGGCTCGTAGATCAAATTTCTGAAATTTGACTTTAGCTTGACTTTAACGGACTAAGTATACAGTCCGTAGATGGAAACACGGTTTGTAGATGGATCTCATGAATAGAGCTTCAGAAACTCGGTAACTAGGCATGAATTCTATGAGGGAAATCTACGGCCTGTAGATCCATCCCTTAAAATTTAGGAGTATGCATCTATGTTTTTATTCTTAAAAATATCATACTTAGTTTTCATACTTTATCATTATGTATGCTACATGTCACTAAGTTTGTTAACATATAATGAAGTATATTGAGGTTTGATTATTTTAAACCTAATTATGTAACACCCCAGAAACTGAAAATCTAGATCAGATTGTGAAGACCTGTCGATAGTTTTTCAAGGATGTTTTGGTCTTTTCACACTCTTTTAACTCCTAGACTATGTAGTTTTGGTCTATCCTAAGTGGCATTAAGAGGAAGTTAGTTGACTAAAATCCCTACCATCACACCAAACACTTAGAATTATTAGACAATGACTAAAACCCCTATACTACCATCACACCAAACACTTAGATCAAACTCCTCTAAAGCAAGGACTAGGGTTATTTATCTTCAAGCCTCAGTTCGAGGATTCAAGCTAGGATTTCCATTTTAAGTATGTGTTATTTCATCAATGAGTATCCTTTCACCCATGGAGTCTCAAAGTAAACCTAATTTTTAAATTCATGATTTCTCCAGAAGTTAGGGTTCTTATATAAAGCATGATTTTTTCATTACTTTGGTCATTCTTCTTCATGGATAGTTTGAGCTTGCAGCTTCACCTAAAAAATCAGTATTTCTAGATAGTATTTTTATGAACTTACCAGTATTCATGAGCTACTCAAATCCATATTTAGCATTTGTTTTACGGTACTTATTTGTCACGATCGAAAAGTACACCTTAGACGTGACATGGAGAAAAGGATCCCATGCCATGAGGCCCTAAACAAGCCACTTGACATAAGAATGACACTATAAATATCAAATAAAGAGATTTCAACATACGAATGAGATATAAGTCTCAGAACTCTTTTAACTCATAAGGAAATATCAAGAGAGTACATGACTAAAATAAAGCGGAAATCAACTATGTCTGTCAAAGCCTTCTACTACAATAAATATGGTTAGGACAAACCCCTAAACCACGTACAAAGTTTAAAAATTGATAAGACATCAAAAGTAATAAAATGACCATGGTCTTGCCTTCAAACCATGAGGAATCACCAATCCAAGTGCTAAGCGGAGTAATCCAACTAGCCACGACTAGCTAGAGGAGCGTCATATCCTATATTATAAAATAATACAAGCACAATATGTATCCATACTTTGAATGTATTGAATATGTGAAACATGCATAAACGTAAGCGTGATAATATAATGAGTTCAAAATATGATAATACATTACCAAGTAAGACAAAGTAAAGCTTATCAAGACAAAATCATGAATCATGGAACAAGGTCAATGTAACATTTGAAAGGTCATACGAAAGCTTAAATCAAAGAAATGAGGAAGTTATAGAAATCCTTGAAGAAAAACATAGTCCTTTTGTGAGATATTTTACCACTAACCGACTGATCTTAGGCGTATTTATATGCCTAGGAACCAAATAATACCCACATTTAAGCCAAGTTTGGAATCAATTTATGTTTATTTATAGTCGTGTCGAGTCTTTTCCTTGCATATATGCTGAACAATATGATTAGTTGTGTAGGTAAGCTTGAATGAAGAAATGAGCACTAAAACAGGCAGTAGGAAGCACGAAAGGATCCAAGTCATAAAGCAGCAAGAAGGGAGAAAAGAAGAAAATAACGAAAGCAAGTCCGTATCCTCTCCACGTCGCGGAGAAAGATTTTTCCTTTTGATTCGTGAAATGCAAATTGGAGATAGAGTGGTTCGTGGAGTGGTCGCGTCGCAGAGAAGAGTTAATTGCCATGAAGCAAATCTCAGAAACGCCTCCGCGTCGCACCTTAGTGTGTTAGTTTTGGCCGTTTCGACTTAACTATATATAGATTAATATTTTATTTTATTAATAATTTTTTTTCTACGTTTTGGAGAACGAAAATTTGGAGAGCTAATTCATCAGTTTTTAGGGTTCTTTCCTAAACTCTTCTATTTTCAATCTATTTATGATATTTAAACTTTGCTTGATCGAACTTACTAGTACAAGTAGCTAATTTCCCTAGTTCTAGGGTTGTGTCTACATGATGATTGTAACTTATTGAGTTTTTATAGATTGCCATTAACTATCATATGAATCTCTCTTATTTTCTTGTTTTTCGTATTTCATGCTTGATCACCATTGAAATAAACATATTGTCTGAATCGAACTCCGGAGAGGAATAAGAGGATAGAACGTGGGAATGAGGAGCATGATTTTCTCTTAATAATTAGAGTTAATTTGTATCTAGGATAGGGATATACCTAGAAACCTTGCTTGGTCATCATACATGAAGAAATCGTAATGCTCGATAATTGGTCCAACCTATCCCCGCTCAACGATGTATTTAGGTTTCCATTTATGATAGGCGGTTAGAGGTCGGGAGACCATAACCATACATTTAACCCTGTGATCATTGATTTGATAGTTGATAAATATCCGTTTTACAAAATAATATGCATAATTCCTGAATTGAGCTACAACCCTAGACCTTACCCAATCATTGTTTGAAACCTTAGAAATTGAATCGTGTTTGTTTAGTTCTTGTTTAAATTTTAGATTATAAAATCACTCAATCTTGTAATCTCGATAACACTTGTGTTTAACTGAAATTATTGGAAAAATCAAGTTATTCTAATTGTGAGTCTATGTGGGTAGATACCCGGCTCTTAATAAGACCTACTCTAATACTTGAACGACCACATACACTTGCGTGCGCGATTTGGGCGCAAAAAGTTTTAGGCGCCGCTGCCGGGGACTTTAGAATTAGAAAGCATTTAATTTGTCTAATTTCTGAAGTTAAAAAGCAAGTGTTGACAACTTGATCTTAGCAATTTATTTTGTAGGTTGTTTTGAATTTCCAAACTGGAAGACGATCAAGACTTGGTAGAGCCTCTAGCTGAACAAGAAAGATTCGTTCATTATCAGAGAAAGCAAATACGACTCACTTACCCAGTCCCTCTTGTTGCTAGTGAACCAACAACTCCTGCAGCAAGAGTTGAGCGAGAAGAACATGCACTAATGGCTGAGATGAAAGTAACAGACGTGGCAATCCCATGTACCACCAATGTGACTTCATGAATTCATAAACCTGAAGGTGGTGGAAGATTTGAACTGAAGTAGAGTATGGTGCAGCTATTGCACACAAATGGACAGTTCACTCGTTTATCGCACCGAGGATCCAACAGTCCATATCCAGAATTTCCTCGAGATCAGTGATACTTACACTCCAGCTGGAGTGAATGTAGATTACGTGAGGCTCACTTTATTTCCCCTTTCTCTGCTAGGGAACCAAAAAATGGTTTAATTCTGAGCCCGCTAACTCTGTTACCTCATGGGATGATCTTGTACATAAGTTCCTTATTAGATTTTTCCTATCTGGGAGAGAACTTGTACCAGGATTGGGACGGTTTTAAATCGATGTTGATGAGTTGTCTGCATCATCATCAGGCTAACGAGGTGTTGGTCCATACCTTCATTGAAGGATTAAAGCCTAACACCAAGATTTTACTTGATTCAGCTACATGTGGACAGGCTTTGGAGAAAATTTATGCGGAGTTACTCACCCTACTGAACAGGATTTCACAAGGTAACCTTGAGTGGAACGGAGGAGGAGCTAAACCCATGATACATAAAACTGCTAGAATGTTGGAGGTAGATGCAGTGACTGCCTTAACTGCACAAATTGGTGCAATAAAGAACCTGATGAACACTCACTTCAGCAACCTATCACTGGGGCAACAGCCAGCTCAGGTGAATGCAGTCCAACAACCACTGACTTGGTGTGAAATTTGCGGAGGAGGTGATCATAGTGCAGACGTATGTGGTGCAAACCCATATTCTGTAAATTTTGTAGGAAATGCACAACAGCAGGCGGCCATCGGAACTATGGAAACTCCTACAATCCTAGTTGGTGAAATCATCCAAAATGTTTCTGGGAGGTAATCAGAATCAGGCCCAAGGCCAGAATCAATATAGACCTCAGGGGAATGCACATGGGTATCAACAACAGGCCCAACGAGAGAAGCCCAATAAGCAGCCAAATAACATGAGCATGGAGGAGATGTTGAAGAAGATCATGACTAATCAAGCTCAATTAGTTGCTGATGTTAGAAATAATCATTTAGCTACCCAGAACCTGGAGAAATAATTCGGGCAGTTTGCTAGTGCCCAGAACTCACGTCTGCAAGGAGGGTTGCCGGGAAACACTGATCCTAATCCCAAGCAAGTGAATGTGGTAGGTACACGCAGCGGTTTCCAGTTAGAGGAGTTGGCTCCCAAGAAAAGAAATGTTTAATTTGCTAGTAAGGAGAGTGAACCCAAGAAGAGTGAGGTTGTTGCACATGAAGAGAGAGTTCAATCAATATTGAAACCACCTCCTCCATTCCCTCAGAAGTTTAAAAAACTAAAGGAGGACAAATGTTTTGGGAAGTTTCTCTCTCTTCTAAAGCAAGTTCATATTAATTTTCCATTGGTAGATGTTTTGCAGGGTATACCAAGGTATGCAAAGTATGTGAAGGAGATCCTGCAAAACAAGATGAGGTTGACTGAATATGTGACTGTAGCCCTTACTGAAGAGTGCAACTCCCGAATACAGAATAAGTTGCCCACCAAACTGAAAGATCTGAGTAGCTTTATCGTTCAGATCACTATAGGGCAAAAAATCCATGCGCGAGGATTGTATGACCTAGGAGCTAGTATAAACTTGATGCCAACATCGTTGTACAAAAAGTTGGGGTTGGGTATTCCTAAACCCACCACCGTTATCTTACAGTTGGCAGATAGATTTATTGCTAGGCCAGAGGGTGTTGTAGAGGATGTCTTCGTGCAAGTGGGATCTTTGATATTCCTAGTAGATTTTGTGGTGCTGAATTTTGAGCCAGATCTTGAGGTTCCATTCATCTTGGGGAGACCTTTCTTGGCAACAGGGTGTGCTATGATAGATGTAGCATCTGGGCAACTTACTATGCGGGTACATGACAAAGTGGAGGTGTTCGATGTTTATAAGGCGGTGAAACTCCCAGCCGTGTATGAAGAGTTGTCTGCAATAATGGTGATAGATCTTGAAGAAGAAGCTTGATATATTGTATCCAAGGACCTGTTGGAGCGTGTTATAGTGGGAGATGATATCTATGGGGATGTTGAAGCACATAAATGGTACAGTTCTTGGATTTGTCAAGTGTGGGCACGTCAAGAGATCACTGGGAGCCTTTGAAAAAGATGTTGGGTCCTCTACCCAAACCTTCAATCGAAGAAGCACCCAAGCTGGAGCTTAAAACATTGCCAGCCCACCTCAAGTATGTATTTTTAGGTGGAGATAAGACCTTACTGGTTATTTTGTTTGCAGCCTTATCTGAATCACAGGTGGAAGTAGCATTGAGTATATTGAGGAAGATAAAAGTAGCTCTAGGTTGGGAAATGTCTGACATTCACGGCATCAGTCCCGCATTGTGTATGCACAAGATTTACATGGAGGAAGGGCATAAGCTGAGTGCAGAACACCAACGAAGAATGAACCCTGTAATGAAGGACGTGGTAAGAAAAAAGGTGATCAAGTGGTTAGATGCGGGGATTGTCTACCCTATATTTGACAAGAAATGGATGAGTCTGGTACAATATGTGCCCAAGAAGGGCGGAATGACGGTGATCACAAATGGGAAGAATGAACTGATCTCCACAAGGACAGCAACTGGGTGGCTTATGTGCATGGACTACAAGAAGTTGAATGAAGCCACCAGGAAGGACCATTATTCGGTGCCATTTATTGATCAAATGTTGGATAGACTGGCGGGGAAAGAATATTATTGCTTCCTGGATGGCTACTCAGGTTATAATCAGATATTCATTGAACCAGAGGATCGGGAGAATACTACCTTCACTTGTCTGTATGACACCTATGTGTTCAAACGTATGCCATTCGGGTTATGCAATGCTCCAGCGACATTCCAGAGATGCATGATGGAAATCTTCCATGATATGGTGAAGGATTTCGTTGAGCTGTTTATGGACGACTTCTCGGTGTTTGGTGAGTCTTTTTACCTTTGTTTGACTAATCTTGACAGGGTCCTTGCAAGATGTGAAGAGACAAATTTGGTTGTGAACTGGGAGAAGTGCCACTTCTTAGTTCGAGAAGGGATTGTATTGGGGCACAAAATCTCAAGAAATGGGGTGGAAGTCATTGAGAAATGGCCACCACCCATCACTGTGACGGGAGTGAGAAGCTTTCTGAGACCTATTGGGTTCTACAGAAGATTCATTAAGGACTTTTCCAAGACTGCAAGACTTATGTGAAACCTATTGGAAAAAGAGGTGGAGTTTGTATTTGATGAAAGTTGTTTGCAGGCATTTGAGCTATTGAAGAAGTTGATAGAAGATTTTATTTTAATTGCTCCTAACTAGGACCTTCCATTCAAGCTCATGTGTGATCCAAGTGATACAACGGTTGGTGCAATTCTAGGGAAGCGTAAGGATAAGATGTTTCATTCCATCTACTATGCTAACAAGACACTTGATGCATCTCAATCGAACTATACTGTCACGGAGAAAGAGATGCTAGCATTAGTATTTGCCTTTGATAAATTCAGGTCATACTTGGTAGGCACCAAGGTTGTTGTTTGCACTGACCATGTTGCAATCAGGTATTTTTTCAACAAGAAAGATGCAAGGCCGAGGCTAATTAGATGGATATTTCTCTTGCAAAAGTTTGATCTAGAGATTAAAGATAGGAGGGGGACTGAAAACCAGATAGTTGATCATTTGTCTAGATTGTAGGACTCATCTCATGTGAGGAATGAAGGACAGATTCGCGAAGAGTTCCTCGATGAGCAATTGCTTGCCTCAAACCTTGCTCAAGTACCCTGGTATACTGATATTGTGAACTTTATGGTGAGTGGTTTATTTCCACCAGGAGCCTCAACACACCAAAAGCAGAAGCTAAAGTATGAGACACAATTTTATATATGGGATGGGTCATTCTTATTTAAGCAGGACCTGATCAAATGGTAACAAGGTGTATAGCTGAAAAGGAGGCATTCCAAGTGTTGGAAAGTTGTCATTTTTCACCATATGGTGGACACCATGGAGGCGAGCGCACGGTGCATAAGGTATTACAATCTAGATTATTTTGGCCTACTTTATTTAAAGATGATGCACTTTTTGTGAAGGGATGTGATCAGTGTCAGCGGATGGGCACTATATCTAGAAGGCATGAGATGCCATTGAGCAACATCCTCGAAGTTGAGATCTTTGATGTATGGGGATAGACTTCATGGGACCATTCCCATCTTCCAATGGAAATCAGTACATCCTAGTGGCAGTGGACTATGTGTCCAAGTGGGTGGAGGCATTTGTACTACCATCTAATGATGTAAAGGTGGTAGTAAAGTTCATCAAGAAGCATATGTTCACCAGGTTTGGAACTCTAAGGACCATGATAGGTGATGGAGGTACTCATTTCATCAATAGTTCAGTGCGAAATTTGTTGGCGAAATATGGAGTGAGACATAAGGTAGCTACATCGTATCATCCCAAGACTAGTGGGCAGGTGGAAATGTCCAATAGGGAAGTAAAGCAAATTCTACAAAAAACTGTGAATGCCCAAAGGAATGATTGGGCTGAAAAGTTAGATGATGCTTTGTGGGCGTATAGAATTGCATACAAGACACCGATAGGGACTTCTCCTTATCCAATGGTGTTTGGAAAATATTGTCACCTACCAACTGAATTGGATCATAAAGCGTACTAGGCAATCAAAAAGTTAAATTTGGATTCTGAGCTGGCAGGAAAGAAAAGGATAACACAGTTGCATGAGTTAGAGGAATTCAGGCTCTACGCATATGAGAATGCCACGTTATACAAAGAGAAGAACAAGAGATGGCATGAAAAGCATATTGTGTTGTTGTTTGATTCAAGATTGAAGTTGTTCCCCAAAAAACTTCGGTCTAAGTGGAGTAGACCTTTTGAAGTTGTGAGGATGACCCAACATGGAGGTGTGGAGCTAAAAAACAAGGATAAGAGCTCAACTATTCTCGTGAATGGACAATGAGTGAAGCACTACTTTGAGAATAATGTTGATCGTGAGCAAGAAGTGCTCACAATGAATGGCGAGTGAGTCATAAGCTAGGTCGTGCCACGACGTTAAATCAGGCGCTGCACGGGAGGCAACCCATGACCCCTTATAATAGTTAGGATTTTTTTTATTCTTTTGTTTTGTTATTTTAATTCATAGGGATTACTAAAACAAAAAAAAATATATATCAAGAAAAGTACAAAAATATGAGTCGTTCCACGACCAAAACTAAGGCGCTGGATGGAAGGCAACCCATCATGTCTACACTAATGGGTGTTGTTCTTAAAATGTGCAGGGAACAGGATTGGAAAACCATTGCGCGTCGCAGAGGTGGCCATGAAACTTGGATTCGACAAGAATTAAATTTCTCGTCGAAAATTGAGGCAGAACACTCCGTAATGGGACCGCTTCACGGAGCTGGGGTGAATTTCACCTTGCTTGGAGTTAATTTTCCAAGGCGAGGTAGAACGGTCTGTGAGTGTCCCGCATCGCGGACAGTGCCCAAATTTTTGGTTCGATTTGAAAGTGATTTTTTCGTTAAAAATAAAGAATCCACAAAATAGTCTCGCGTCGCGGAGCCTGGCTATATTATTTATTCCACCAGGAATTAATTAATTTAGCAAGGTAGAGGACTCCGTGAAGCCCCCGCGTCACGCTTACAGGTGAGTATTTTCATTTCTTTATTAAAAAGATGGGTTTTACCCGTCTATCTTCAAAATACCCGACCCACGCCCTTTTATTCCCCAAATTCCCGTCCCCAAACCCCACTTTTCTCCCAAATTACCTTCTCTCTTAGTGACGCAAATTCTGCATCCTCTTCTCTCATTTTCCATCTCTTTTAACATCTCAGGTATGTTATTCGCTCTACTTTCTCGCGATTATTAGTCATTGAAGAAGGGTGGTGATTTTTTGGTATATTTGTAATTAATGGGTAGTCATGGTTGCAATTTGTGGTGAAGGTGAAGTATTATATGTGTTTTTATAATGGGTAGTTCGAAGTCTTGAGTAGAACTAACCTAGTGTTGATTGGAATATAGCATAGGGTGATTTGGGGGTTGGATGTACATGTTTGTAAACCGTATTGGGTTTTTTCACTTAGCACAGATTGTTTGGTTTCTAAATTTTATTGGGTATTTTGAATATTGGAGTAGAAATTCCCTTTGCTTGCTATTGTTTGAGTCGTGTTGCAGATATGGTTGTTCGAATGTGTTAGTATGACAAAATTAGGTGGGGATGGCTGAACGACACTGTTTGTTCATGGATATATATGTGGTGTGAATTCTTGAGTAACAGTAAATGCTTATTGATATGTGGATTGGTGCGTGTGGGTCTAAATCGCAGTGTTGAGGTTGAGTGTGTGTAACTGAAATTGTGGTGCCTTCACCTTTGGAAAGTTTGATTACCAAGGATAAATCACTGCATGAAATAAGTGTGGGGTGACCTCTCTGACTCACCCACAACTCATTGCGTTTTGTATATGCTTGGGCTGAATTAGATTATGATTGCAGGTAACCATGTCTGGCACTCAAAGACCCGAGAAGGAAGTGACAACCTATAGCAAGAGAAAATGTGTCCAGAGTGGGGGGAATGTCCCTCCCGCACCTGCAGTACCCAGGGGTCAAACCAGGCGGTTCGGGGTGCGAGTAACGGTCAATGAAGGAAAAATATGGTGGAAGAAGCACACCAAAGCAAGGTATTTCTCTGATGTGTGCATTGACAGGGATAGCTTAGCGCGGTTTCCTCGGATACTGAGGCGGATTCAAGAGTTGCAAATAGAGTTCATTTTTGTGGAGCCGAGTGAGTACAACATGCACATGGTTCGTGAGCTCTACGCCAATTGGGAAATGGAAACGAGATCTTATTTTGTTAAGGTGTGGGGCGTGGATGTCACTCTCACACCCGCGGTTCTCAATGAGCTAGTTGGCACGTCATCGGATGCCGATCCACTTGTGCTTATAGGGCTGAACATCTGCCCACCGTATCGGGCCATTCGACACACTCTTTGCGGGCCTCAATCCATGGTTCAGTGGACCAAACATAGCGGGAAGAAATATCATCTATCTCTACCCTACGTGCACATGTTTATGGAGGCTCGGGTTTGGCTCAAAATAGTGATGAATTATTTGATACCCAGGCTACATTACATGGACATCACCCGAGACAAAGTGTGTCTGGTCTACAGTTTGATGACGCCCACAGAGTTGAACATAGGGGCTGTATTGAAATCGGCAATGAGGAAGGCTCGTGTGCATAAAGGGCGCAGGTATGCATTTGGTGGTCTTATTACTTGACTTTGTCGTGCTGCAAGTGTTTCGGAAGAGAATTTGGATTACATGGCACCACTATTCCCAGCACCCGTGGATATCACGAGGACTAAGTGGCCCGACACTAAGTTTGGCCTAACACTCACTATCGTAGAGCGCCATAGACGTGATGAGCTAATCATGGCCGGGGTGTATGGGTTGGAGATGTTGTGCCACCAAAATGGTTGTCTGGCGTCGACTGATATTCAACTGGGACGTCGAGAGAAGGTACCTGCTAAACGCCTATGCAAAGGCCCTACTTGGCATCGGTCCTGCGTTTCATGAAACGGTGGATGATGACATACCAACCGATGAGGAGAGACTGCACACTAGCTCGGATGTGGAGTCTGAATTTTATGAGGAGGTGGAACCTACTCAGGTCGGTGATGAGGCCGATGGGGGAGACGCTATGGAGGACTGATCAGGGAGTGTTTCGCATTACTTCTGTACTAAATCTTTTGATCTTATGAAGCACTAGAGACAAGTGCTAATGTTTAAGTGTGGGGTGGGGGTGAAATTATCTCTGGTCTGTATATATTAATGAACACTGGTAGTGTCATATGTCCGTCTATTATTTTTTCTGTTTTGTTTTTATTTGGGTTCCTTGGAGGTTGTTTTCTATTCATTGGCCAAGGAAAGTCCCTTTAAACCGTACAAAATACAAAAATATTTTGTCTTCTTAGGATTGACTCAGTCATCGTAGTTGAGTTGCATTGCCCAATGATAGATGGATGACGACCATCTTAAGGGCAATTTTCATCATTGAGTCTTAGGTTGGTAAGTACTGAAGCTTGAAATTTCGAAAGGAGACTGTATGAAAGCATGATTGGAAGTTGATGTATGAATGCATTTGAATTATTGTACTTGGCTTTAATGACTGCAACTTAAGCTTAAATAGAACCTTGTGCATGAACTGATTGTGTTGTTGTGATTGATCCATCTTGAGTAGAACTTCTGCCATAAGCGGTGAGGTATTGTAGTATCCATGTAATGCATCTGAGTCTAGAACTTGCCCGACATGTTATTGAAGCGAAATAAAAGTATTGCTATGCTTAAAAATGATAATAGGCCTTCTTTGCTTTGTCATGAGAATGTTAGTCTTTTCAGAAATAATATCCTTAGTATAGCCCCGTTGAGCCTATTTGCCTTGATTTTGTTCTAACCTACGTAATTGAGCCTAATCCCTTTTATTGATCCCAAAGTAATCCCTAATGCACTATGTTAAGATGAAAATAGGAAAACAGTTGTGAGACTAAATAGGGTGGAAATGCTTGGTTTTGTGGGGAAGAAAGAAAAAAGGTAGGAAAAATGATGCCCTATAAGTTCCTAAATCTGTGATTTGCCCTGGTCCTTTGGACATTGTGCACTTCGACTAAGGTTTAAAGCCTAAGTTGAAGGTGGCTAACTCAGAGATTACCTTAATAATGGCCCTGGTCCTTACAAGGACAGTGTGCACCTTAACTCGAGAGAAATCTTTAAGTTGAGGGTGGCTATTGTTAAGTGTCAATATATATATATATATATATAAAATAAGGGGATGTGTAGAAAAGAAAGGCGAGGTTGAAAGTACTAGTGGGAAAATATGCAGAAAGGGGGGCCAAAGAAAGGAAAAAGTTGTGAATGTAGCAAGAAATTGAAAGAGGTGCATTAGGGAGGATAAGTCACTAACTTTACCTAAATGTATCCTACCTTACCTCAACCTTGCATTACAACTTGTAAAGTCATGTTTGATTCTGGGCAGAGCACGCTTAATTAGTAGAGATGTACATAATGGGCAAGCTTATGGTTCTCAATGCATGCATGTATGATGTCTTTGTTGAGTGAGAGTGTGTTATATTTGTCAAGTCCTTAAACTATATTCAATTTGCTGAGTTGAGTGTGCGGACTATTCTTTTAAGTGAGGAGCACTAGTTGTATGAAAGATGGGTGATGTGTAATGGTGCACATGAAGTTGAATGCGTTGGTTGCAAAAGGTTGTCAAGTCAATACTTGAGTGTATGATGTATGAAGGTGGGGAAGGCCTATTGTGAACGAGAACATGCTTGTTTTAACTGATTACAGATCCTTAAAAGGAAGTGGTGGATGCACAAATACCATAGTATCGGGAGTCTAGGTCTAGGATTAGTTAGTAAGTTGTTCGAGGACGCACAAAGCTCTAAGTGTGGGGTAGTGATCTTAGGCGTATTTATATGCCTAGGAACCAAATAATACCCACATTTAAGCCAAGTTTGGAATCAATTTATATTTATTTATAGTTGTGTCAAGTCTTTTCTTTGCATATATGCTGACCAACATGATTAGTTTTGTAGGTAAGCTTGAATGAAGAAATGAGCACTCAAACTGGCATTAGGAAGCACGAAAGGATCCAAGTCATAAAGCAGCAAGAAAGGAGAAAAGAAGAAAATAATGAAGGCAAATTTGTATCCTCTCCACATCGCGGAGAGGGATTTTTCCTTTTGATTCGTGAAATGTAAATTGGCGATAGAGTGATCCGTGGAATGGCCGCGTCGCGGAAAAGAGTTAATTGCCATGAAACAAATCAGAGAAACGCCTCCGCGTCGTGCCTCAGTGTGCCAGTTTTGGCCGTTTTGACTTAACTATAAATAGATTAATATTTTATTTTATTAAACATTCTTTTTCTGGGTTTTGGAGAATGACGATTTGGAGAGCTATTTCATCAGTTTTTAGGGTTCTTTCCTAAACTCTTCTATTTTCGATCTATTTCTAATATTTAAACTTTGCTTGATCAAAACTACTAGTATGAGTAGCTAAGTTCCCTAGTTCTACGGATGTGGCTACATGATGATTGTAACTTATTGAGTTTTTATGGATTGCCATTAACTATCATATGAATCTCTCTTATGTTCTTGTTTTTCGTATTTCATGCTTGATAACCATTGAAATAAACATATTGTCTGAATTGAACTCGGGAGACGAATAAGAGGATAGAACGTGGGACATGAGGAGCATGATTTTCTCTTAATAATTAGAGTTAATTTGTATCTAGGATAGGGATATACCTAGAAACCTTGCTTGGTCATCATACATGAAGAAATCGTAATTTTCAATAATTGGTCCAACCTATCCCCGCTCAACGATGTAGTTAGGTTGTCATTTATTGTAGGTGATTAGAGGTCGAGAGACCATAATCATACATTTAACCTTGTGATCATTGATTCGATAGTTGATGAATATCCGTTTTACAAAATAATGTGCATGATTCCTGAATTGAGCTACAGCCCTGGACCTTACCCAATCATTGTTTGAAACCTTAGAAATTGAATCACATTTGTTTAGTTCTTGTTTAAATTTAAGATTATAAAATTACACAATCTTGTAATCTCAATAACACTTGTGTTTAACTAAAAGTGTTGGAAAAATCAAGTTATTCAAATCGTGAGTCTCTGTGGGTACAATACTCGGCTCTTAATAAGAGCTACTTTAATACTTGAATGACTACGTATAATTGCGTGTGCGATTTGACCGCAACACCTACATAATCCATGTGAGCTATAACATGGAATCCGGTGTGTTTTCTACGCCGAAAAGAGGAATAAATAATTTTTTTGTTATTTTTCAGAAAGTTACGAAAACGAGTAAAATTTTGATCATTTTTTGTTTCGATATTCTAAGGTCATTGGTGCAGTTAGAGAATTTTTTGAAGTGTTTTGATGTACTTTTCTTGATTTTTATATGCTTCGTACATTTACGAGGAAAAATATTTTTTTTGTTATTTTTCAGACAGTTACGAAAAAGAGTAAAATTTTGATCATTTTTTTGTTTTGATATTCTAAGGTCATTGGTGCAGTTTGAGAATTTTTTGAGGTGTTTTGATATACTTTTCTTGATTTTTATATATTTCGTACATTTACGAAAAAAAAATAATTTTTTGTTATTGTTCGAACGGTTACGAAAAAGAGTAAAATTTTGATAATTTTTTTCGTTTCAATATTCTAAACTCATTGGTGCAGTTTGAGAATTTTTTGAGGTGTTTTGATGTACTTTTCTTGATTTTTATATCTTTCTGACATTTACGAGGAAAATTAAATATTTTTTTATTTTTCGAACAATTACGAAAAAGAGTAAAATTTTGACCCTTTTTTGTTTCGATATTCTAAGGTCATTGGTGCAATTTAAAGTTTTTTTGAGGTGTTTTGTTGTACTTTTCTTGATTTTTATACGTTTCGTACATTTACGAGGAAAAATTAAATATTTCTTATATATCAGACAGTTACGAAAAAGAGTAACGTTTTGATCATTCTTTTGTTTCGATATTCTAAGGTCATTGGTGTAGTTTGAGAATATTTTGTGGTTTTTTGATATACTTTTCTTGACTTTTATATGTTTCGTACATTTATGAAGAAACCATTTTATTTATTTTATTTTTCAGACAGTTACGAAAAAGAGTAAAGTTTTGATCATCTTTTTTTTCCCGATATTCTAAGGTCATTGGTGTAGTTTGAGAATTTTTTGAGGTGTTTGGATGTACTTTTCTTGATTTTTATATCTTTCAGACATTCACGAGATAAAGTCAAATTTTTTGGACAATTATGAAAAAGAGTAAAATTTTGACCATTTGTTTATTTCGATATTCTAAGGTCATTGGTGCAATTTTAGAAATTTTTTAAGGTGTTTTGATGTATTTTGTTTGATTTTTATATGTTTCGTACATTTACAAGGAAAAAATATTTTATTTTTATTTTTCAGACAGTTACGAAAAAGATTAAAATTTTGATCATTTTTTTGTTTCGATATTCTAAGGTCATTGGTGAAGTTTGAGAATTTTTTGAGGTGTTTTGATATACTTTTCTTGATTTTTATATGTTTCGTTCATTTACGAAGAAAAAATAATTTTTTGTTATTTTTCGAACGGTTACGAAAAAGAGTAAAATTTTGATAATTTTTTTCGTTTCAATATTCTAAACTCATTGGTGCAGTTTGAGAATTTTTTGAGGTGTTTTGATGTACTTTTATTGATTTTTATATCTTTCTGACATTTATGAGGAAAATTAAATATTTTTTTATTTTTCGAACAATTACGAAAAAGAGTAAAATTTTGATCATTTTTTGTTTCGATATTCTAAGGTCATTGGTGCAATTTAAATTTTTTTTGAGGTGTTTTGTTGTACTTTTTTTGATTTTTATATGTTTCGTACATTTACGAGGAAAAAATAAATTTTTGTTATATATCAGACGGTTACGAAAAAGAGTAAAGTTTTGATCATTCTTTTCTTTCGATATTCTAAGGTCATTGGTGTAGTTTGAGCATATTTTATGGTTTTTTGATATACTTTTCTTGACTTTTATATATTCCGTACATTTACGAGGAAACCATTTTATTTATTTTATTTTTCAGACAGTTACGAAAAAGAGTAAAGTTTTGATCATCTTTTTTTCCCGATATTCTAAGGTCAATGGTGTAGTTTGAGAATTTTTTGAGGTGTTTTGATGTACTTTTCATGATTTTTATATCTTTCAGACATTCACGAGATAAATTCAAATTTTTTGGACAATTATGGAAAAGAGTAAAATTTTGACCATTTGTTTATTTCGATATTCTAAGGTCATTGGTGTAATTTTAGAAATTTTTTGAGGTGTTTTGATGTATTTTATTTGATTTTTATATGTTTCGTACATTTACAAGGAAAAAATATTTTATTTTTATTTTTTAGACAGTTACGAAAAAGATTAAAATTTTGATCATTTTTTTGTTTTGATATTCTAAGGTCATTTGTGCAATTTGAGAATTTTTTGAGGTGTTTTGATACACTTTTCTTGATTTTTATATGTTTCGTACATTTACGAAGAAAAAATAATTTTTTGTTATTTTTCGAACGGTTACGAAAAAGAGTAAAATTTTGATCATTTTTTTCGTTTCAATATTCTAAACTCATTGGTGCAGTTTGAGAATTTTTTGAGGTGTTTTGATGTACTTTTATTGATTTTTATATCTTTCTGACATTTACGAGGAAAATTAAATATTTTTTTATTTTTCGAACAATTACGAAAAAGAGTAAAATTTTGATCATTTATTTGTTTCGATATTCTAAGGTCATTGGTGCAGTTTGTGAATTTTTTGAGGTGTTTTGATATACTTTTCTTGATTTTTATATGTTTCGTACATTTACGAAGAAAAAATAATTTTTTGTTATTTTTCGAACGGTTACGAAAAAGAGTAAAATTTTGATCATTTTTTTCGTTTCAATATTCTAAACTCATTGGTGCAGTTTGAGAATTTTTTGAGGTGTTTTGATGTACTTTTATTGATTTTTATATCTTTCTGACATTTACGAGGAAAATTAAATATTTTTTTATTTTTCGAACAATTACGAAAAAGAGTAAAATTTTGATCATTTATTTGTTTCGATATTCTAAGGTCATTGGTGCAGTTTGTGAATTTTTTGAGGTGTTTTGATATACTTTTCTTGATTTTTATATGTTTCGTACATTTACGAAGAAAAAATAATTTTTTGTTATTTTTCGAACGGTTACGAAAAAGAGTAAAATTTTGATCATTTTTTTCGTTTCAATATTCTAAACTCATTGGTGCAGTTTGAGAATTTTTTGAGGTGTTTTGATGTACTTTTATTGATTTTTATATCTTTCTGACATTTACGAGGAAAATTAAATATTTTTTTATTTTTCGAACAATTACGAAAAAGAGTAAAATTTTGATTATTTTTTGCTTCGATATTCTAAGGTCATTGGTGCAATTTAAATTTTTTTTGAGGTTTTTTGTTGTACTTTTCTTGATTTTTATATGTTTCGTACCTTTACGAGAAAAAATTAAATTTTTCTTATATATCAGACAGTTATGAAAAAGAGTAAAGTTTTGATCATTCTTTTGTTTCGATATTCTATGGTCATTGGTGTAGTTTGAGAATATTTTTTGGTTTTTTGATATACTTTTCTTGACTTTTATATGCTTCATACATTTACGAGGAAACCATTTTATTTATTTTATTTTTCAGACAGTTACGAAAAAGAGTAAAATTTTGATCATCTTTTTTTCGATATTCTAAGGTCATTGGTGTAGTTTGAGAATTGTTTGAGGTGTTTTGATGTACTTTTCATGATTTTTATATCTTTCAGACATTCACGAGATAAAGTCAAATTTTTTGGACAATTTTGAAAAAGAGTAAAATTTTGACCATTTGTTTATTTCAATATTCTAAGGTCATTGGTGTAATTTTAGAAATTTTTTGAGGTGTTTTGATGTAATTTATTTGATTTTTATATGTTTCGTACATTTACAAGGAAAAAATATTTTATTTTTATTTTTCAGACAGTTACGAGAAAGTCTAAAATTTTGTTCATTTTTTTGTTTCGATATTCTAAGGTCATTCGTGTTGTCTGAGAATTTTTTGAGTTGTTTTGATGTACTTTTCTTAATTTGTATATGTTTTGTACATTTAGGAGGAAAATTTATTGTTTTGTTATTTTTTAGACAATTACGAAAAAGTGTAAAATCCTGATCATTTTTTTATTTCGATATTCTAAGGTCATTGGTGCAATTTGAAATTTTTTTGAGGTATTTTGATGTACTTTTCTTGATTTTTATATCTTTCGGACATATTCAAAGAAAAATTAATGTTTTTTGTTATTTTTCGAACATTTACAAAAAAGAGTAAAATTTTTATCATTTTTTTGGTTCGATATTCTAAGGTCATTGGTGTAGTTTGAGAATTTTTTGAGGTGTTTTGATGTACTTTTCTTAATTTTTATATCTTTCAAACATTTACGAGGAAAAAAATAATATTTTTGTTATTTTTTGGCAGTTACGAAAATGAGTAAAATTTTGATTATTTCTTTGTTTCGATATTCTAATGTCATTGGTGCAGTTTGAGAATTTTTTGAGGTGTTTTGATGTACTTTTCTTGATATTTATATGTTTCGTACACTTACGAGAAAAAATCAAGTTTTTAGTTATTTTTTGGACGATTACAAAAAAGAGTAAAATTTTATCATTTTTTCGTTTCGATATTCTAAGGCCTTTTGTGCAGTTTGAGAATTTTTTGAGGTGTTTTGATGTACTTTTCTTGATTTTAATATGTTTCGGACATTTACGAAGAAATATTAAAATTTTGTTATTTTTCGTATAGTTACAAAAAATTGTAATATTTTGATAATTTTTTTATTTCGATACTCTAAGGTCATTGGTGTAATTTGAGAATATTTTGATGTGTTTTGATGTAATTTTCTTTATTTTTATATGTTTCATACATTTACGAAGAAAAACTAAATTTTTTCTTATTTTTTGAAAGGTTATGAAAAACAGTAAAATTTTGACCACTTTTTCATTTCGATATTCTAAGGTCATTGGTGAAGTTTGAGAATTTTTTGACGTGTTTTGATGTATTTTTCTAGATTTTTATATGTTTCATATATTTTACGAGGAAAAATTAATTTTTTTGTTATTTTTCGGACAGTTAGAAAAAAGAGTAAAGTTTTTATCACCATTTTGTTTCGATATTTTAAGGTTATTGGTGCAGTTTGAGAATTGATTTTGGTGTTTTGATGTACTTTTGTTGATTTTTATATGTTTTGTACATTTACAAGGAAAAAATATTTTTTTTGTTATTTTTTGGACAGTTGCGAAAATGAGTAAAATTTTGATCATATTTTTGTTTCGATTTTCTAAGGTCATTGGTGTAGTTTGAGAATTTATTGAGGTGTTTTGATGTACTTTTCTTTATTTTTATATATTTCAGACATTTACGAAGAAAAGTTAATTTTTTTGTAATTTTTTGGACAATTACGAAAGAGTGTAAAATATTGATCATTTTATTGTTTCGATATTCTAAGGTCATTGGTGCAGTTTTAGAATTTTTTGAGGTGTTTTGATGTATTTTATTTGATTTTTATATGTTTCATACATTTACTAGGAAAAAATATTTTTTTTTGTATTTTTCAGACAGTTACGAAAAAGGCTAAAATTTTGATCATTTTTTTGTTTCAATATTCTAAGGTCATTAGTGCAGTTTGAGAATTTTTTGAGTTGTTTTGATGTACTTTTCTCAATTTTTATATGTTTTGTACATTTATGAGGAAAAGTTAATTTTTTTGTTATTTTTTAGACAATTACAAAAAAGTGTAAAATTTTGATACATTTTTGTTTCGATATTCTATGGTCATTGGTGCAGTTTGAAAATTTTTAGGGGTATTTTGATGTACTTTTCTTGATTTTTATATTCTACGGACATATTTGAGGAGAAAATAATTTTTTTTGTTATTTTTCGAACATTTAAAAAAAAGAGTAAATTTTCATCATTTTTTTGTTCCATATTCTAAGGTCATTGGTGCAGTTTGAGAATTTTTTGAGATGTTTTGACGTACTTTTCTTAATTTTTATATCTTACTAACATTTACGAGGAAAAATTTAATTTTTTTGTTATTTTCTGGCAGTTACGAAAATGTGTAAAATTTTGATCATTTTTTTGTTTCGATATTCTAAGGTAATTGGTGCAGTTTTAGAATTTTTTGAGGTCTTTTGTTTTACCTGTTTTCATATCTATATGTTTCACACATTTACGAAAAAAACTTAACTTTTTAGTTATTTTTCGGACTATTACAAAAAAGAGTAAAATTTTGATCATTTTTTTAGTTTCGATATTCTAAGGTTCAGTTTGAGAATTTTTTGAGGTGTTTTGATGTACTTTTCTTGATTTTAACATCTTTCGGACATTTACGAAGAAAAAATTAAAATTTTGTTATTTTTCGTACAGTTACGAAAAAGTGTAAAATTTTGATACTTTTTTTGTTTCGATATTCTATGGTCATTGGTGCAATTTGAGAATATTTTGATGTACTTTTCTTAATTTTGATATGTTTCATACATTTACGAGGAAAAATTATTTTTTTTGTTATTTTTCAAATGGTTATGAAAAACAGTAAAATTTTGACCATTTTTTCGTTTCGATATTCTAAGGTCATTTGTGCAATATGATAATTTTTTGAGGTATTTTGATGTACGTTTCTTGATTTTTATTTGTTTCATACATTTACGAGGAAAAATTAAATTTTTTGGACAGTTAGAAAAAAGAGTAAAGTTTTGACCACTCTTTTGTTTCGATATTCTAAGGTCATTAGTGCAGTTTGAGAATTGTTTTTGCTGTTTTGATGTACTTTTCTTGATTTTTATTTATTTCGTACATTTTCAAGGAAAAAATAATTTTTTTGTTATTTTTCGGACGTTTACGAAAAAGAGTAAAATTTTGATCATTTTTTTGTTTCAATATTCTAAGGTCATTGGTGTAGTATGATAATTTTTTGACTTGTTTTGATGTATTTTTCTTAATTTCTATATGTTTTGTACATTTACGAGGAAAAATTAATTTTTTCGTTATTTTTCGGACAGTTTCGAAAAAGAGGAAAAAACTTGTCATTCTTTTCTTTCGATATTCTAAGGTCATTGGCGTAGTTTGAGAATTTTTTGAGGTGTTTTGATGTATTTTTCTTGCTTTTTATAACTTTCAGACATATACGAGGTAAAAATAGATTTTTTGTTATTTTTCGGACAGTTACGAAAATTTGTAAAATTTTGATTATTTTTTTGTTTCGATATTTTAAGCTCATAGGTGAAGTTTGAGAATTTTTTGAGGTGTTTTGATGTACTTTTTTTTATTTTTATATGTTTCATATATTTACGAGGAAAAATGAATTTTTTGTTACTTTTCGGACGGTTACGAAAAAGAGTAATATTTTGAACAACTTTTTATTTCGATATTCTAAGGTAATTGGTGTAGTTTGAGAATTTTTTGGAGGTGTTTTGATGTAATTTTATTGATCTTTACCTCAGACTACACAGAAGGAACACCCTGGCGAGTCAATCGAGTCAAAGGTGCAATAATAGTGGAGAAATCCTAACAAAACGCCTGTAGTATCCAGCCAGTCCAACGAAGCTCCTAATCTCAGTCACAGAAATGGGCCTAGCCCAACCACGATATCACCATCCTTGGACACTACGTGCCCCAGAAATGTCACAGACTCCAACCAAACCTCGCACGTTGAGAACTTGGCATAAAGCAACTGGTCTCTCAAAGTCTGGGGCACAATCCTTAGATGTTGCGCATGCTCCTCTCTGCTCCGCAAGTATACAAGAATATCATTGATGAAAACTATAACGAAGGAGTCCACATAGGGACTGAATACACGGGTCATCGAATCCATGAAGGTAGCAGGGGCATTAGTCAGCCCAAATGACATCACTAGGAACTCATAATGGCCATAGCGAGTCCTAAATGTGGTCTTAGGGATATCCGCTGCCCTAATCATCAGTTGATGGTACCGGACCTCAAGTCGATCTTAGAAAACACAACAACGCCCTTGAGCTGATCAAACAAGTCATCAATGAGAGGTAGGGGTACCGGTTCTTCACCGTCACCTTGTTTAACTGCTTGTAATCAATGCACATCCTCATAAACCCGTCCTTCTTCTTAACAAACAGAACGGGGGACCCCCAAGGAGATACACTGGGCCGAATGAATCACTGATCCAAGAGACCCTGAAGTTGAATACCGAGCTCCTTAAACTCTGTGTGGGCCATCCGATAGGGTGGGATAGAAGTGGGCTTAGTGCCTGGCTCCAAGTCTATAGCAAATTGGATATCTCTCTCTGAGGGTAGGTTAGGCAAGTCAATAGGGAATACGTCTAGAAACTCACAAACCACCGAACTGAGCCAACGGAGGGGGCCTCGCTAGATACATCACGTACATAAGCCAAATAGGCTAGGCACCCCAGCTACTAACCTCTAGGCTCGAACATAAGAGATAATCCCAACCGGTGTGCGACTAAAATACCTCTGCCATACCACCGGGGGTATGCCAGGCATGACTAAGGTAACGATCTTGGCATAACAATCCAAAAGCGCATGATGAAGGGCAAACCAATCCATGCCCAGGATGGTGTCGAAATCAATCATATCAAGCAAAATGAAGTCCGCCCTGGTATACTGCCCTGTAGAGTGACCACACAAGATCTACACACCTGATCCACTACTAAAGAATCTCATATCGGAGTCGAGACACGCAACGATGCTGCTAGAGGCTCAGGACTCACACCCAATCGGGGTGCAAAATATATAGATACATAGGAATAAGTGGAAATCAGATAAAAAAAAGTTGAAGCTGACTGCTGACATAAAGAAACCATACATGTGATAACATCATCCGACGCCTCGACCTCGGGCCTCGGCCCTCGCCAGTGTAGCATAGAAATGGCCTTGAAGGCCACCCCCTCTGCATCACCTCTACCGCCCAACCTGCCTCCCCGGGAGCCACCTCGGAAGCCCTGCTAATCACCTCTACGGTCATGGCCATGATCCCTTCCCCTGGCTAGGGGAACAGTTGCTGTTGTTGGAGCTGACCGAGCTGTCTGGGAAGAGGAAGGCCTAGCCCTCCGCTTGGGGCAATCTCTGGACCAATGGTCTAACTACTTACAATCATAGCACCCTTGGGAAGACCGGCCCACAAAGTAGCGACCGCTACAACCCGTAGTACTCGCATATGAAGCCCTGGTACTCTGACCCGCTAGAAGTGATGAACCAGTCTGACCTGAAGCAGCCAATGCGACATCTCTCGCCTTCTAGCCTACAATATAGGGAGGGCCACACTGACCGAAGTCATCCTGCTGGTGCTGATCAACCCCGGAAGCCTGGAGTGAGGCCTATACCGGTCGGCTAGACTGACCCTGCTGGAACTGCTGTTGGGGCCTGCCCTAATAATCTTTGTACCTGTAATGGGATCCACTGTTGCTACCCTTATGCCGAGCCCTATTTTCACTGCCCCCTTGGGCCTCACGACGGAACTGCTCGATCGAACGGGCGTGATCAACTATATCCAGGAAAGAACGGCCTACTATAACCAAAGAATGGGTCTCCACCCGCAACTAGGTCCTTAGACCTCAAAACACCGGATCGTCTCATCCTCCGTGGGTAATATCATAGTAGGATACCTGGAGAGCTCTTTGAAATCTCTCCTCATACTCATATACGGTCATGGAACCCTATTCCAACCTCGAAAACGGATTGCGGAGCCTATCTCTGAGACTCCTGGGAACAAATCTACCTAGAAAGGCCTCTGAAAACTCTGTCTAAGACACCGGAGAAGACCCGACTGGCCTAGTCTCCATATATGTCTGCACCACTACCTGATGGATCTGTGAAGCTGATAGGTTGTGAAATATCCCCCTCGGTACTCCAACAAACTCAAGGCGTGCAACCACTCACGACAGGAAGTCAGAAACTCGTGGGTATCCTCTCCAACTGCCCTTGATAACCTAGGTGGTGCCAATTTGAGGAAATATCCGAGCATCCTCTACTCCTAGAATGGTATAACACCTCTTGCAGCATCTGGCTGTGAGAAAGGAGGCACTGGGGCTGGGTGCCCTCCTGGAACGGGAGCTGGAGGCCGCTCCTGCTGTACTGGTGGAACTAGACCTGGCTACTGGTGGAAATGGAGCTGGTGCTGAGACCTGTTTTACACCCCCAAAAGTTGCAAGTAGCTGGGCAATAGCTTCCTGAAGAGTAGGAGTCATGATCGGTGCGGCTGGTGGCTGGGCTAAACCTGGACCCTCCGGCTAAGGGGCAATATGGGAATCCTGAGGCTCCTCTACTGGGTCTGGAGCTATACCTTTGTTCGGGATTGGTGTTGGACCCCTACCACTACCCCGTGGTTGACCTCTAGGCCTAGTAGGGGCTCTATCTACCGCCTCAGATGGATCGTCACCACAGGGAGCACCACGTTTACGAGCCATCCCTGCAAAAGAGTGAAACAAGTGAGATTCCATGAAACCAATGAAACATGCACTGCACCAGATGATACAACATAAAGAATTTTCCTAATGACATCCTGTAGCCTCCCAAAGATAAGTCACGGACGTCTCCGTACCTATCCGCAGGACTCTACTAGACGCTAGCTCTGTACAAGTGAGACCAACGAGCAACTTGACTCTGATACCAACTTGTCACGACCTGATTCCTCGAGCCGTGATGGCACCTACTATATCCCACCAGTAGGTAAGCAAACTCGAAACCCAGAACAGCTAGTAGTGGGTAAAAGGGCAGAAACCAAGTGGCAAAAACAATAACAATAAAATGGAATAAGGCAAGCATAAATAATACATACATAATAACTGAATCCCTCATAGAACCTGGAAGTCACAAGTACAGAGCCATACGAAGAGGACAAGTCTCAAAAGTGGACCAACATACAAAAATATACGCAACTACAAAGGAAATGTCTCAATTACAAATGACGAGCGACAAAATATATGTACAGAAGGGGACAATGATGATCAGGAGGTTATGCTCACCCTCGCCTCCAGATGTTGGATGCTACTGGCTCGAATGGCGGCGCTGATGACTGGTGCTCGGTCCTACATCACGAAAATAGATGTAGAGTGTAGTATGAGTACCAGCGAAAGGGTACCCACTAGGCATCATAGGCTGACTGAGTAAGAAAGGTAAAAGCAATAGGAAATGCTAGAATAAAACACAGATAGAGGTCACGAACAAGAAAAGTAAAGGTATACACACGAGTGTAAGGCAAACAAACCTAAGGTGACTACTCCAACTGGCCCCATAAGCCCAGGAGGTACACTCATGCGCAAATTGAAGTAAAAACCCGAACGGACCCCCATAAGCCCGACAGGTACACAGAGAAGCTAAACTAAGACTAGAGGAGATTTGTAAACCCGAAGCATTACAAAAATGTCAGTATCCCCAAGCTATGAAAGAAAGGAAACACAGAGCAGTCCACACATGAACATGCAATGAAAAACCCAAAATTACACTAAAAATGAACAACAATGGCAGCTGTTAGTCACAAGAAATTACCAGAAACGAGTACCCAACTACTGAAACCAACCATATCACGACGATCCTCACGAAATACCCCACAATTTAGGCTCTTGAATCACCAAATTTGGACCTACACAAGAAATCATCTTCCAAAATTTCCAAAAAATTGAGCTCGAAAATGAGTTATGACACCAGCTAAAACATAATTATTACCTCCAATGAAGCTTCAAATACAAATTCCAACCATGCCAAAGCATTCTCCTCGAAAAGCCACTCAAGATAGCCCCAAGAATCACCAAAATCAGACCTAAAATGGCTGAGATATCAAGTCTCAAAAATTCCCAAAGTCAAGCTCACAAAAAGGGTCGTGGTATCAGGTATTTCAGGAAATTTACATCAAACGGAGACCCCCCAAATCGGTTTCTGAGCTCACCAATGCATTCCTTGCAAAAATCCCCACAAGATGGACCTTCAAATCACTAAAATCGGACTTGAAATGAGAGAGTTATGAAGGTTTGAAGTTGAGAAATGACGCTGAAATGGCCTGCACCAGCTATATATATCAGCTGAAAACAAATTTTTTTAATGCCAACTTTAAAATCTCCAACGGAGTGCTCGGGATTCGTTCGAAACTCGATAAAAATAAAATAAATATGCTACCCTACTAAATTCAACATTCCGGACTCAACGGCACAGTCGAAATTTCCATCAGAGGTTATCTCGATAAAAAGTGGGTCCCATTCCCAAAGACCATTTGTAACCAAAATCCACCGAAGGGCTCGAAATGAGTCCAGAGGCCCCGGGAGTCGAATGAAAAGTCGTTCTAGACCAACTCGACATTCCAAGGCTAACCGCACTGTCAGAATTTTCATTCGGACACGTTTTCAAAAAATGTTGACCAAAGTCAACCACTGGCTAGTTTTCAAGGCTAAAACTCTAAAAATGGTTTAAACTCTCAACGAAAACCTCGGGACTCAAGTCAACCACGATTCTAGCCTAATTTGGCCACTTCGAAGCTAATGGAACTGTCAGAATTCCGATCTGAGGCCATTTTCATTATGAACTGACTAAAACATTTTTCAAGCTTCAAAGCCTCTAAAACACAGAAAGTTGCCCAAAATCCAAACGAAGGATCAAGCGACCGAACTGTCAGTGCCAGCAAGTCATAAATGACTTGGGGTTGATGTAGGAAAGCTGTAACTGATGAAAAGAAGACCTAGAGGGTCATTACATATATGTTTCGTACATTTATGAGGAAAAATAAATTTTTATGTTATTTTTCGGATGGCTACGAAAAAGAGAAAATTTTTGATTATTTTTATGTTTCGATATT
The DNA here is from genome assembly GCA_029582605.1 of Solanum gracilifrons. Lineage (NCBI taxonomy): Eukaryota > Viridiplantae > Streptophyta > Magnoliopsida > Solanales > Solanaceae > Solanum > Solanum gracilifrons. The sequence continues at coordinate 21,870 of JAJOOH010000367.1, read as the reverse complement.
GCAAGGTCATTGGTGCAATTTGAGAATCTTTTGAGATTTTTTGATGAACGTTTCTTGATTTTTATATGTTTCTTACATTTACGAGGAAAAAATAATTTTTTTGTTATTTTTCGGACAGTTACGAAAAAGAGAAAAATTTTAAACATTCTTTTGTTTCGATATTCAAGGTCATTGGTGCAGTTTGAGAAATTTTTGTGGTGTTTTGATGTACTTTTCTTGATTTTTATATCTTTCAGACATTTACGAGGAAATTTTTTTTTTTTTTTTTCGAACGGTTAGGAAAAAGAGTAAATTTTTGATCATTTTTTTGTTTCGATATTCTCAAGTCATTGGTACAGTTGGAGAATTTTTTGAGGTGTTTTGATGTACTTTTCTTGATTTGAATATCTTCCGGACCTTTACGAGGTAAAAATAATTTTTTTGTTATTTTTCGGACAGTTGCAAAAAACTGTAAAATTTTGATAATTTTTTTGTTTTGATATTCTAAGGTCATTGGTGCAGTTTGAGAATGTTTTGAGGAACTTTTCTTGTTTTTTATATGTTTCGTACATTTACGAGGAAAAATTAAATTTTTTGTTATTTTTCGAACGGCTACGAAAAGAGTAAAATTTTGATCATTTTTTCGTTTCGATATTCTAAGGTCATGGGTGCAGTTTGAATTTTTTTTGAGGTGTTTGGATATACTTTTCTTGATTTTTATATGTTTCGTACATTTACGAGGAAACATTATTTTTTTCGTTATTTTTTCAGACCGTTACGAAAAAGAATAAAATTTTGATCAAATTTTTAATCGATATTATTAGGTCATTAGTGAAGTTTGACAATATTTGAGGTGTTTTGATGTACTTTTCGTGATTTTTAGATCTTTCGAACATTTACGAGGAAAAATTAATTTTTTTATTATTTTTCAGTCGGTTACGAAAAGGATTAAATTTTGATCATTATTTTCCTTCGATATTCTGAGGTCATTGGTGCAGTTTGAGAATCTTTTGAGGTGTTTTAATGAACTTTTCTTGATTTTTATATGCTTCTTACATTTACGATGAAAAAATAATTTTTTTCTTATTTTTCTGAAAAATATGAAAAAGTGAAAAATTTTGATCATTTTTTTTTTCGATATTCAAAGGTCATTGGTGAAGTTTGAGAATTTTTTGAGGTGTTTTGATGCACTTTTCTTGATTTTGATATCTTTTAGACATTTACAAGGAAAAATTAATTTTTTTTTTCCGAACAGTAAGGAAAATGGGTAAAATTTTGATCATTTTTTCGTTTCAATATTTTCAAGTCATTGGTGCAGTTTGAGAATTTTTTGAGGTGTTTTGATGTACTTTTCTTGATATGAATATCATTCGGACATTTACGCGGAAAAATTAATTTTTTGTTATTTTTCGGATAGTTACAAAAAAGTGTTAAATTTTGATAATTTTTCTGTTTTGATATTCTAAGTTCATTGGTGTAATTTTAGAATATTTTGAGGTGTTTTGATGCACTTTTCTTAATTTTATTATCTTTGGGACATTTACGAGGAAAAATTAAATTTTTTGTTATTTTTTGAAAGGTTACTGAAAAGAGTAAAATTTTGATCAGTTTTTCGTTTAAATGTTCTAAGGTCATTGTGCAGTTTGAGAATATTTTGAGGTGTTTTTATGTAGTTTTCTTGATTTTTATAAGTTTCATACATTTACTAGGAAAAATGAAATTTTTGTTATTTTTTGGACGGTTACGAATAAGAGTAAACTTTTGATCATTTTTTTAATAGATATTCTTACGTAATTGGTGTAGCTTGAGAATTTTTTGAGGTTATTTGATGTACTTTTCGTAATTTTCATATCTTTCCAACATATACAAGGAAAAAATATTTTTTTTGTTATTTATCGGACAGCTACGAAAAAGATTAGAATTTTGATCATTTTTTTGTTTCGATATTCTAAGGTCATTGGTGTAGTTTGAATTTTTTTTATGTGTTTTGATGTACTTTTCTAGATTTTTATATGTTTCGTACATTTATGAGGAAAAAATAAATTTTTTGTTATTTTTCGGACAATTTCGAAAAATAGTAAAATTTTGATCATTTTTAATTGATATTCTTAGGTCATTGTTGCAGTTTGAGAATTTTTTTAGGTGATTTGATGTACTTTTCTTTATTTTTATATCTTTTAGATATTTACGAGAAAAAATTAATTTTTTGTTATTTTTCGCACAGTTACGAAAAAGAGAAAAATTTTGATAATTTTTTATTCCGATATTCTAAGGTCATTGGTGCACTTTGAAATTTTTTTGAGGTGATTTGATGTATGTTTCTTTATTTTTATATATTTTAGACATTTACGAGGAAAATTTATATTTTTTGCTATTTTGATCATTTTTAATTGATATTCTTAGGTCATTGTTGCAGTTTGAGAAGTTTTTGAGGTGATTTGACGTACTTTTATTTATTTTTATATCTTTTAGACATTTACGAGGAAAATTTAAAATTTTGATCAATTTTTTTTCCCGATAGTCTAAGGTTATTCGACCAGTTTGAGAATTTTTTAGGTGTTTTGATGTACTTTTCTTGATTTTTATATGTTTCGTACATTTATGAGGAAAAACTAATTTTTTTGGACAGTTACGAAAAAAAGTAAAATTTTGAACTTTTTTTTGTTTCGATATTCTAAGGTCATTGGGGCAGTTTGAGAATTTTTGAGGTGTTTTGATGTATTTTTCTTGATTTTTATATCTTTCGGACATTTACGAGGAAAATTAATGTTTTGTTATTTTTCAGACACTTACGAAAAAGAGTAAAATTTTGATCTTTTTTTATTTCGATATTCTAAGGTCATTGGTACAGTTTGAGAATTTTTTGAGGTGTTTTGATGTACATTTCTTGATTTTTATATGTTTCATACATTTACGAGGATAGATTAATTTTTTTGTTATTTTTTCGAACAGTTATGAAAAAGAGTAAAGTTTTGACCATATCTTTGCTTCGATATTTTAAGGTGGTTGGTGAAGTTTGACAATTTTTGAGGTGTTTTGATTACTTTTATTAATTTTTATATGTTTCGTACATTTACGAGGAGAAATTATTTTTTTGGTTATTATTCGGACTGTAACGAAAAAGAATAAGGTTTTAATCATTTTTGAATTTTGATATTCTTAGGTAATGGTGCAGTTTGAGAATTTTTGAGGTGTTATGATGTACATTTCTTGATTTTAATATGGTTCGTACATTTAAGAGGAAAATTTATTTTTTTTGTTATTTGTCGTACAGTTACGAAAAAGAGTAAAATTTTGACCTTTTTTCCCCCTATATTCTAAGGTCATTGGTGTAGTTTGAGAGTATTTTAATGTGTTTTGATGTACATTTTATGATTTTTATATGTTTCATACATTTACGAGGAAAAATTAATTTTTTTGTTATTTTTCGGATGGTTTCTAAAAATAGTAAAATATTGATCATTTTTTTGTTTCGATATTTCTAGGTCATTGGTGCATTTTGAGAATTTTTTGAGGTGTTTTGATGTACTTTTCTTGATTTTTATATCTTCCAGACATTTACGAGGAAAATATTTTTTATTTTTATTTTTTGAATATTTACGTAAAAGAATAAAATTTTGATTATTTTTTTGTTTCGATATTCTAAGGTCATTGGTGAAGTTTGAGAATTTTTGAGGTATTTTGATGTACTTTTCTTGATTTTTTTATATTTCGTACATTTACGACGAAATATTAAATTTATTGTTATTTTTTGGACAGTTTAAAGAAAGAGTAATGTTTTGATCATTTTTTTGTTTCGATATTCTATGTTCATTGGTGCAGTTTGAGAATTTTTTGAGGTGTTTTGATGTACTTTTTTTGATTTTTATTTGTTTCGTACATTTACGAGGAAATATTCATTTTTTTGTTATTTTTCGGACAATAATGAAAATGGGAGAAATGTTGATCATTTTTTTGTTTTGATATTCCAAGGTCAATGGTGCAGTTTGAGAATTTATTTATTTGTTTTAATGTGCTTTTCTTGATTATTATATGTTTTGTACATATACAAGGACAAATTATTTTTTTCGTTATTATTTGGACAGTTCTGAAAAGGAATAAAATTTTGATAATTTTTTTGTTTCGATATTCTAAGGTCATTGGTGGTTTTTGAAAATTTTTAGAGGTATTTTAATGTACTTTTCTTGATTTTTATATCTTTCGTACATGTACGAGAAAATATTAAATTTTTTGAACAGTTTCGAAAAAGAATAATATTTTGATAATTTTTTTGTTTCGATATTCTAAGGTCATTAGTGCAATTTGAGAATTTTTTGAAGTGTTTTGATGTACTTTTCTTGATTTTTATATCATTCGTATATTTATGAGGAAAAAATATTTTTTTTGTTATTTATTGGACAGCTATGAAAAAGTGTAAAATTTTGATCATTTTTTTGTTTCGATATTTTAAGGGTATTGGTGCAATTTGAGATTTTTTTGAGGTGATTTGATGTACTTTTCTTGATTTTTATATGTTTCGTACGTTTACGAGGAAAAATTAAATTTTTTGTTATTTTTCGAACAATTAAGAAAAAAATTAAAATTTTGATCAATTTTTTTCTTCGATATTCTAAGGTCATGTTGCGGTTTGAGAATTTTTTGAGGTGTTTTGATATACTTTTCTTTATTTTTATATGTTTCGTACATTTACGAGGAAAAGTTAATTTTTTAGTAATTATTTGGACCGTTAGGAAAAAGAGTAAATATTTGATCATTTTTTTGTTTTAGTATTCTAAGTTTATTGGTGCAGTTCGAGAATTTTTTGAGGTCTTTTGATGTACTTTTCTTTATTTTTATTAGTTTCGAACATTAACGAGGAAAAAATAATTTTTTTATTGTTATTTTTCAAACAGTTACGGAAAAGAGTAATAGTTTGATAATATTTTTGTTTCGATATTCTAAGGTAATTGGTGTATTTTGAGAATTTTTTAAGGTGTTTTGATGTAGTTTTCTTGATTTTTATATGTTTGTTATATTTACGAGGACAATATTAATTTTTTGTTATTTTTCGGACAATTATGAAAAAGTGTAAAAATTTTATCATTTTTTTGTTTCGATATTCTAAGGTCATTGGTGAAGTTTGAGAATTCTTTGAGGTGTTTTGATGTACTTTTCTTGATTTTTATATGTTTCGTACATCTACGAGGAAAATTTAAAATTTTTGTTGATTTTCGGAAGTTACGAAAAAGAGTAAAATTTTGATCAGTTTTTTTTTGATATTCTAAGGTCATTGGTGCTGTTTGAGAATTTTTTGAAGTGTTTGGATGTACTTTTCTTGATTTTTATATATTTCGTACATTTACGAGGAAAAATTATTATTTTTTGTTATTTTACGGACAGTTACGAAAAAGTGTAAAGTTTTCATCATATTTTTGTTTCGATATTCTAAGGTCATTGGTGCAGTTTGAGAATTTTTTGAGGTGTTTTGATGTAATCTTATTGATTTTGATATGTTTCTTACATTTACGAGGAATTTTTTTTTTGTTTATTTTTTGGATAGTTACGAAAAAGATTAAAATTTGGATCATTTTTTTATTCAAATATTCCAAGGTCATTGGTGCAGTTTGAGAATTTTTTGAGGTATTTTAATGTACTTTTCTTGATTTTTCTATAATTCGTGCATTTACGAGGAAAAATTATTTTTTTCGTAATTATTCTGACATTTAGGAAAAAGTGTGAAATTTTAATCATTTTTTGTATCGATATTTTAATGTCATTTGTGCACTTTGAGAATTTTTTAAGGTCTTTTGATGTACTTTTCTTGATTCTTATATGTTTCGTACATTTACGAGGAAAAATTAAAGTTTTCGTTATTTTTCGGACAGTAACAAAAAAGAGTAAAATTTTGATCATTTTGTTGTTTCGATATTCTAAGGTCATTAGTGTAGTTTGATAATTTTTTTATGTATTGTTCTTGATTTTTATATCATTCGTACATTTACGAGGAAAATATATATATTTTTTGTTATTTTTCGGACAATTATGAAAAAAAGTAAAATTTTGATCATTTTTTTATTTCGATATTCTAATGTAATTGGTGAAGTTTGAGAATTTTTTGAGCTGTTTCGATGTACTTTTCTAGATTCTTATATGTTTCGTACATTTACGAGGAAAAAATAAATTTTTTGAACAGTTACGAAAAAAGTAAAATTTTGAACTTTTTTTTGTTTCGATATTCCAAGGTCATTGGTGCAGTTTGTGTATTTTTTGAGGTCTTTTGATGTACTTCTCTTGATTTTTATATGTTTCATACATATACGAGGAAAAGTTAATTTTTTTGTTATTTTTCAGACAGTTACAAAAAAGAGTAAAATTTTGATCATCTTTTTGTTTTGATCTTCTAGGTCATTGGTGCAGTTTGAGAATTTTTTGAGGTGTTTGGATGTATTTTTCTTGAGTTTTATATGTTTCCTACATTTACGAGGAAAAAATTAATTTTTTTGTTTTTTTCGAACTGTTGTGAAAAAGCGTAAATTTTTTTGTTTCAATATTCTAAGGTCATTGGTGCAGTTTAAGATTTTTTTGAGGTGTTTTGATGTAGTTTTCTTGATTTTTGTATGTTTCATACATTCACGAGGAAACAATAATTTTTGTTATTTTTCGGACAGTTAAGAAAAAGAGTAAAAGTTTGAATTTTTTTTGTTTCTATTGATATACCGTGTGTTTACGGTATTTTTGAAGCATTTAACTTAAAGTTTGTGTGTGTCTTGGGCTAGTTTGTTATTAGAAATAAGGTTTTGTGTGTAGTTCGTGCAGGAAATAGGATGGATGCGGTTGACGAAAATGCGAGCTGAAAATTGCAGAAGTAGCAAACGATGGAGCCAACCACGGACCGTCGGTCCAGTGACTAGTCGTAGATGGGTAGTTGTGGGTCCTGGTCAGAAAGCGGATTTTCAATACTCAAACCACAGAATGACAGGACGGATCGTAGTCCAATCCACGGACCATAGGTGGAGTTGTCGTTTGAAGGCCTTGAAATATTGCCCAAGTATGCAACCACGGAGGGTGAGCAGTTTATTTCCTTATTTTGTTTCCTACTTAGTTTAGTTGTACTTCACATTTTTGAGGGTTAGATATATATGTATACTTTGAGTTTTGTTCTTTTGGGAATTATTTGCAAACATTTAGCAATTCAATTTCCGGAAGTTGGTTTATACGATTTTCACTTTGAATTTCAATTCAAGATTTGGATTTTCATCTATTCTCATTGTAAGTTCATGAATTCTTCTAACCTAATTATGAATTGTGAACTCTCAAGCACGAGTAGCTAAATCCACAACTAGGGTTGTGGGAACCATGAGTAATTAACAAAGTATGAATAATAATTAAGTAATTCTTGAATAGTGTTTATGCATGCATTGTTAATGCTTTCGTTTAGAAGTCTTTTTAACGGTTGCAAACGTTAGAACTCGTCTTGTTCTTACTTGCCGGACCAATGAGGTAATGAATAAGAAAAATGATTAAACAACAGAGATTTAGTGGATGCTATCTAATCGTCTGATTTCAATTAAAGTGAGGGTGAAAACTAAACTAAATTGATATGATGACTAATCTGGGGTAATGGTAAGGGTTAGTAAAGCATACACCCGTAGACGGACCAAGTTGCGTGGTGAAATTCCCTATTTGGAGGACCAATCACTTAAGGATAGCTAACTTACCAACGTTGCATGTAAAACACTAGGATGAGATTACTATTATTAGGATTACTGCATTAAGAACTTGTGGGGACCACATATACCCTAGTTTCCATCTCATATTGATAACTAAAATCGTAAAAATCTTGCTTACTGGTTACTTATTGATTCATGTCAACAATCTGTTACTTGTTTACAAAATCCACCCTATTTACTTTTCTCGGAAATAATTTGACTAAAAAGATATAATTGTGAGTTAAAGTTAAGGCTAAACCATATTCCTAGTGGAATCGACCCCAACCTACAAGTTGAGTTCTTTATATGACAACGATCGCTTATACTTCTTTAGGGTGGTGTAATTTGAGCGTATCAAATTTTGGCGCCGCTGCCCAGGAATATGACTTTTAGATTAAGTTTAACTATATTATTGAACTTTAGTCAAGTATTTCCTGATTTTACTTTTTGTTTGGTTTTTGTTTTCTATAGATTTTAACTCTAGTATGCCAAATACACAGAGTCGAGGAGAACCCTGGACCCCCTACGATCCTGGACTAAGAAAGACTATGAGAAAAATTGCAAATCTAGGAGTACACAATAATCCAATCAGAGAGGGTCACGTAGATGTAGTTTAATTGCAGCCTCCTGGGGTTGTTGATGTGCTTGCTCAGGTTCATGGTGGTAATCTACTTGAAAATGCAGAAAGGGTGCAAAATCCGCCAACACCAAGGTTCGTGATAACTACATGGTTGACTACAATATGATTGAATCAGAAGGGCCAATTGTTCCTCCTCTACCTCTAGGGCATACATTTGTGGTGACCAGTAATCTTACACAAATGCTAACAACAAGAGGGCTGTTTTCTAGTTTAGCTTTGGAAGATCCATATGGTCACATGGCTAAATTGAAAAGTGTCTTTAAGAGTTTTGTGGGACGACCAAAATTGGATATGAATGTCATAGGTTTGAGAGTTTTCCCTCTATCATTGACTTGTGATGCTGCAATGTGGTTTTCTGAGCTGCCATACAATTTGATTCATACATGGAACCAATTGCATAAGGTGTTGATGGCGAAGTATTTTCCGGTGTCTACGAAGTTAAATCACAAGGTTACACTGAATAATTTCGTAGCACTATCTGGAGAGTCCGTAAGCAGTTCATGGGATAGGTTCACTGTGTTTATAAGAAGTGTTCCGAATTACCGCATATATGATGAGTCACTAAAGGAGTACTTCTACAGAGGACAAGATGGCAATGGAAAGGTTGTGCTAGCTACTATTGCTGGAGGATCATATAATGAGTGCTCTTTTGAGGAGATCGCTGAAAAACTAGAGAAGATTTCCCGAAACAATAAGGCATGGAGCACTAGAAAGGCTAATACTAGAAGGAGAACGTTCGCTATTCAAACTGAACCAAGTCAATCCAACGATTATATTCGTGAAGAGATGGTTCAAATGAGGACAAAACTGGGCTTGGTACTGAAGCATGTGAGTGAAAATGCAAAAATGTGAATGTGGTAAATTATCTAACTAGAACTCCACCACTGCCAATTGAGGAATGTTACTATGAGGAGGATGCAAATTTGGTGAATGATCAGACGGGGGGTTTTCGAACCAATGCCTAAGGTTCTAACTCATATAATTGGCGCCAAGGTCAAGGAACTCAAGGTCAGAACTATGGCAACTACAACCAAGAGGGAAACTATGTCCGGGATGGGAACTACAACCGTGATAACAACTACAACCGGAACAACTATGGCAACATGAATAAGAGAGTTAGGCCCTATGTTCCACCTGTTAATAGAGAATTTGGTAATTGAGAGGCTGGTAGTAGTATGTCAGGCACTGAGGATATGACACAAAATATGATGAAAATGTTTGATGCAACTGATGAGAATGTGAAAGAGATGCGAAATCACTTGTTTGGAATCTGTCAAAAAGTTGATGCCCATGCTGTGTCAATCAAGTAACTTGAGCAACAATTTAGTCAGTTGTCCACCACTGTGAACCCACGTCAGCCGGGCGCACTTCCTAGCAACACCATCCAGAATCCAAAAAATGATGGGCATTGTATGACAGTTACTACTCGCGGAGGTAAACAAACTATTGATCCCCCTCTGCCGTCTGAGGTTGAAAGAGTGGTAGAAAAGATGCGGATGAGATTGAGGTTAGTGGAGACTCGAAAGATGCTACATAAAAGGAAGTTGAGTTGACCCAAAAAGTTGTTCCCATGCCTAGTCCTCCACCTCCATTCCCACAGAGATCGGTAAAAAATACCGAAGATGGAAAATATCACAGTTTCAGATCTATGTTGAAGCAATTGTCTGTAAATGTCCCATTGATAGAAGTTTTGGAACAAATGCTTGGGTATACTAAATTCATGAAAGACTTGGTGACCAAAAAGACGGTGGTCATTTTTGAGAATGATGAGAGGCTGCAACATTGTAGTGTTATTGCTACTCGGTCACTTGTGCAAAAGAAAGAGGATCCTGAAGCTTTCACTATTCCTTGTACCATTGGAACTCTACACTTTGCGAAAGCTTTGTGTGATTTGGGGGCTAACATTTATTTGATGCCATTGTCCATTTATAAGAAGTTGGGTTTAGGAGCTCCAAATTCGATTGCGATGCGTTTACTTGTGGCCGATAAAACTGTGAAGAGGCCCATTAGAGTGCTCCAAGATGTACTTGTTAAAGTAGAATCATTCATCTTTCCGGTGGACTTTGTGATACTTGATTGTGAGGTTGATTTGAGGTTCCCATCATCTTAGGGAGACCATTTCTTGCTACTTGGCGTGCCTTGGTCGATATGGAAAGAGGGCAGATGAAGTTTCAATTGAACAATGAGAAGGTAACTTTTGACATTTGTAGGTCTATGATGAATGAAAGTGATCTTGAATCGATATCCGTGGCTAATCATATTGAAGTGAACAACTCTGATTTATCCTTTGAGGAAACGTTAGGTGTTGATGCGCTAGCAGCGGTAATGATGAATTTTGACAGTAATGGTATTGATGAGTATGATGAGCTAGTTGCCGCACTTGATAGGTTTGATTTCCATTCCAAACCAAAAAGATTGGAGTTAGATATGAAAAATCGAGACGCCCCACCTGCAAAACCGTCTGTAGATGAGCCTCCAAAACAGGAACTCAAGGCTCTACCATCTCACTTGAGGTATGTATTCTTGGGGAAAGATAGCACGTTGCCTGTGATCATTGTTGTTGACTTGAGTAAAAGAAAAACAAAGGCCTTGGTATCGGTACTGAAGCGGTTTAAGAGGGCTATTGGATGGACTATTGCGGACGTTATTGGGATCCATCCTGGCATTTTCTCTCACAAAATCCACCTCATGCTGGACAGTAAGACAAGTATTGAGCACCAAAGGAGACTAAATCCCCCTATGCAAGAGGTAGTGAAAAAGGAAATTATTAATTGGTTGGATGCTGGAGTCATATACGCCATTGCAGATAGTAGTTGGGTCTGCCCTGTTCAATGTGTACCTAAGAAAGGTGGGATCACTGTGGTTCCTAATGCAAAAAATGAGATGGTTACAATAAGGCCAGTGACTAGATGGAGAGTATGCATGGACTACTGCAAGCTAAATGCCTGGAAAGAAAAAGATCACTTTCCGATGCCTTTCATGGACCATATGTTGGATCGTCTTGCTGGTAAGGGCTGATATTGTATTCTAGATGGGTATTCGAGCGACAATCAAATCTCCATAGCTCCAGAATATCAAGATAAGACCACCTTCACTTGTCCATATGGGACTTTTGCCTTCAAAAGGATGCCATTTGGGTTGTGTAATGCTCCAGCGACTTTCCTGAGGTGTATGATGTCGCTATTTTAAGATATGGTGGAGAACACGATTGAGGTATTCATGGATGATTTCTCTGTGGTATGTGACTCGTTTGATGATTGTTTGATGCACTGGCCGAGATACTAAAATGATGTGAAGAGTGCAATCTTGTGCTCAATTGGGAAAAGTCCCACTTCATGGTAAAAAAGGGTATAGTTCTGGGTCATCAAATTTCGCAGAAAGGTATTGAGGTTGATAGAGTCAAAGTTGAGGTAATAGAAAAGCTTCCACCACCCATCTCTGTCAAAGGTGTTCGGAGTTTTCTTGGGCATGCAGGTTTCTACTAGAGGTTCATAAAAGATTTCTTGAAAATTGCACACCCATTGTGCAAGCTACTCGAAAAGGAGTGTAAGTTTGATTTTGATGTTGCTTGTCTGAGAGCATTTGGTGAGTTCAAAGAAAAGTTAAATTCCGCACCTATCATTATTTCACCAGATTTGGGGCAACCGTTTGAAGTGATGTGTGATACGAGTGGGGTGGCGCTTGGTATGGTACTAGGATAGAGGCGAGATAAGATTCTTTATCCTATTTACTATGCCAGCAAAGCTCTGAATGTGGCTTAAAAGAACTATACCGTGACTGAATATGAACTCCTTGCTAAGGTTTTCTCATTCGAAAAATTTAGATCCTACTTTCTTGGTACTAAGGTCATAGTGCATACTGACCATTCTGCATTGAGGTATCTGATGGCTAAAAAGGATGACAAACCAAGGTTGATTAGATGAGTGCTTTTGTTGCAAGAGTTCGATTTTGAGGTAAATGATAGAAAGGGAACAGAAAATCAAGTCGCCGATCATTTGTCCAGATTGGAGGAGGAAGCTATGCTTAAGATAGGAGATGTGGCTGAGATTAATTATCTGTTCCCTGATGAACATGTATTGGTTGCCTGTTATGATCTTATCCCTTGGTTTGCAGATTTTACTAATTACTTTGCAAGTGATTTGGTTCCATCGGATTTGTCATTTCACCAAAGGAAAAAGGTTATGTCTAATGTGAAAAAGTTATTTTGGGATGATCCTTACTTGTTTCGTGTTTGTGCTGATGAGATTATTCGTCGCTGTGTACCCGAGGTTGAGATGATGAGTATACTAGAGGCGTGTCAATCATTGCCTGTTGGTGGGCACCATAGTGGTATTCGGACTGCTCATAAGATCTTGCAGTGTGGGTATTACTAGCCTACTATCCACGTAGATGCTCATGATTTCGCCAAGTCTTGTGATTGTTGCCAACGAGAAGGAGGAATTTCAAAGAAGCAAGCACTACCTATGAACCCGATATTGGTGATTGAGCTATTTGATGTCTGGGATCTTGACTTCATGGGTCCGTTTGTGAGTTTTCATGGGATAAAGTATATTCTTGTTGTAGTTGACTATGTATCGAAATGGGTGGAAGCAATTGTGCTTTCAGATAATGAGGGAAATAGTGTCACCGCATTCCTGGAAATAGTATCTTCTCCAGATTTGATACACATAGGGCAATTATCAGCGATGGAGGTTTTCACTTTTGCAATAAGTTGTTTAAGGCGTTACTAGAGAAATATGGTATTCGTCACAATGTAGCCACTCCTTATCATCCGCAGTCTAGTGGGAAAGTTGAGGTGTCAAATAGAGAGATAAAGCAAATCCTTGCAATGACTGTGAACGCCAACATAACTGATTGGTCAAGAAGGCTTGATGATGCTCTATGGGCCTATCGCACTGCATTCAAGACTCCCATAGGTATGTCCCCCTACCAACTTGTAACACCCCTCAAAATGAAGTAGGATAAAGTAGAGCCTGACATGGGTTTTATGCATTATTAACTTGTTAAAATAATGAAGAATAGCCGTTTTAGTTAGTTTAAAATGTTTGGAAGTCAAATGTCAAGGGACGACCAAGACGTTCGGAAACTAGTCGTTTACGTGTTGGTGTGTTCTAGTACGTTGTTCATGTCTTTATGTGTTGTATGGAGTCTAAAATCAGTGGAGGTGACCCTAGTGTCTTAATAAACGTTTTTAGGGTCAAAACGTTCGGATACGACGCCCCGGGGGCCACCCTAAGGGTCCCTGAGGAGGACCCCAACCTTGGCCAAGCAAGCTGCCAAGGTAGTTTGAAGTTGTGCTTGGAGGGAGCATGTTCGCGTTGCGGACTAGCTCCACCAAGGGCCAAATGTTTGGTCCGCGTCGCAGATGTGTCGCGGACTCTTTTGTCTCAAAATTTAATTTTAAGAAACTTGTGGGAACACCTCCGCGTTGCGAACTTGTTTCCCGACGATATCTGTGAAAATAAAACTCAAGTTAGACTTGTTTAAAAAGGTCCAACTAAGTGAGGGGTAGTTTGGGTACCTTGGGTTATTGTTTTAAGTGTTTTTAAGTATATTTTAAAGTGATTCTCCTAAATTCAAAACCCTCCCTCTCTCAAAACTCTCTCAAAAAACCCCATGGAAGCTCAAGGTGAAAGATGGAGCTAGGGTTGATGGTGGCTACTGATTTCTTCTTCAATTTTGTTTGGTTCTTGATGATTAGGTATGGGGATCCTTTATCCTTGATTATTCTTTCTTTCAAGGAGCCCAATCAAATGTTTTCAATTTTTTTTTCAAATACACAAAACCCTATTTCGAATTCTAAGCATGTGTTCTTGCATTAAATAATTTTAAATGATGTTTCATGTTGTTATTAATGATTACTTATGGTTTTAAAAAAGAAATCTTTGTGAACCCATGTCTTTTCAAATTCTTTAAATTTGGCCTAAAGTGGGTTTAATGATTTTGAGTAATTGATGAAGGATTATTGAGTGGTTTTATGTGGGCTGTTCTTATATGATCTTAGCTATGTTGAATTGCTGGAAATTGTTATTGAATTGTATAATGTGAGGTAGTAGCCTTGAATATTCATAAGTTGGGATTTAGCCTTTATGTTGGCTATTGGATATTGTATAGCTTAGCTTGTATAGTTGAATGTTGTTATTATCATTGTTATTGTATTGTTAATTGTTGGAATATGAGGATGATGAAGATAGCTATGGAAAGAGGGTAAGTTGACCTAACTTGATGAATATTGTATAATTGGCATGTAATTGAGTATTGTGGCTTATGGCCTTTGAAAGGTGGTAAGATGGCTTGATATATTAAAATTGCTATAATTGTTTCTTAGGTTGGATCCAACTTTGGTGGAAGTGTTGCTTGTTGCTCTAAAATTATGATTGTGGCCATGAAGGGCATTATATGAGTATTGTTGTGTTATTATATATAAATGAGGCTATATGTAAAGTCCTATATGAAGCTATATGTAAAGTTTTATGTGAAGCTATATGTGAAGATATGATGTGAATGAGTTTATGTGATCTTGTGATGATCCTATGTAAAGTGGATATCATTGTGATCTAAAGTATGATTTCTCATGAGGTATATATGTGATGATGTTGGATTATGAAGTGTCCTCAAATGATAATATTGTGACTTGGTTAGTAGACTAAAGTGTCTCTTCTTGTTACTTAAAGTCTTGAATGCATGAATGTGTGAAATGGGCTAGAACTAAGAAATGGTGCCCTTTCTATAAATGTTAAAAGAGGAACTCTAGGCCAAGACTTGAATCGACAGAACTAAGAAATGGTGCCCTTTTATAAGTCTAGCTTTCCTAAGTAAATGTATAACCTTGAAGGATGGGCCTTAGGGCGATGTTCCCTTCTTGAGTGAAATGATAGACTTAGAGATGGATGGAGCCGGAACGACATGAGAATTCTTATCTAAGAAAGTTAAATGAGTTATCCTAATGAACCTTGATTGGCTATGACTAAGAAATGGGGCCTTTCTTGGGAAGAGGTACTATGAGTTGGTTGAACTAGAAAAAGAACCCTCTCTAGTACATATGTGATTGAATATTCTATGGGAAACAAGGCTAGCACCGAGTGGATGTGGTTAGGAAGGTGGCCTAGTTGAGTATGAGATTAGGCACAATGAACTTCCTTGGACATCCCACAAACCATGTGCCTACATGGGTTGCTTACTAGTTCTACCCTTGGCAAGTAGAACAACCTCCACGGAGTAGGATAGACTCCGGATTCCATGCCTACCTAGTATGGTCTCTGTCGGTTATGCCTATTCCCATCATGTGGGATGTGCACTATATTTATTGGATAGGTTCTACAACGTGTAGGTAGTAGTATGGGGTGATAACTACGGATGTCATGAGTAGGCTTTGAAGATACTAAAGTAAGTTCCCTAAGTCTAACGACTATTATGTGAAAGTCCCCTTATGTGCTTGAAGGTCTCCTAAGTGGTTTCTTAAAGAATGTTGTTCTATTGATGTTATTTTGTAAAGGAAATGTTCTTATCTAAGGTAATCTTGAGGAACACTTAAGTGTGCTTGAAGAGGTTGTATGGGCGGTCACTTCTTGTCTCACTCAAGCGTGTCTTAAGGTTATATTAGGTAGAGGTCCTATGGTAATGAAATGACATGTGTTCTTCTAAAGTTAATCATGGGTTGGATATGGATATGTTGAGTATGTGTATGGTTGACTATGGTCTTATATGCGAATGTTGGCTTGTATTATATCTCTTATACTTGTGAAGTGAAGGTTTTATCAAAAATGATATGAAAGCATATATTCCTTGTAAATGTCTATTGAAGCATGTTTTTGCATGGTCTCCATACTTGGTACTTAATTGTGCTAAGCCCTTTCTTTCCCTTTTTGACTAAAGTGTAGGGATTGGGAGATGGTGACATGTCATGGCTACTTGATAGGTTTCTAAGTGTTGACGATGAAGACTTGGTGAGTCCTCATAGATTCGAGGACAACACCCTACATGTTCCTTTTGATGTAATTCTAGTATTGTGTTTAAGTCTTGTATGGGCTTAGTCCCATTGTTGTATTCAAGTATTAGATGGTTTTGAGACATTATGTATAAAGTCTAGAAAGTCTTCCGCTTGCTATTTTTTTTAATGAAATGTCTTCTTTGTAAGGAAAGCTTTTTAAATTCTTAGTGACTTTTATGATCTATGCGATGAATGAATGCTAAGGCTTGTATGAGACCTCCGAGAGGTCGAATACGCATGTAACGGCTATGGGGTGCTCTCGGGTCATTACACTTCTTGTATATGGAAGTCATGTCATTTACCTGTAGAGCTAGAGCATAAAGCAATGTGGGCGCTAAAGAAGTTTAATTTGGATTGGAGCGTCGCATTGAGTCAAAGCCTGAATGACATGAATGAGCTTGATGAGTTTCGCCTAAAACCATATGAAAAGTTCAGCCTTGTACAAGGAGAAGATGAAGAAGTACCATGATCAGAAGATTGAAAAGCGTGAATTTGTTGCCGGTGATCTGGTGCTCTTATTCAATTCAAGGTTGCGCTTGTTTCTTGGCAAGCTTAAGTCCAAGTGGATCGGGCCATTCATAGTAACTCAAGTATTTCCACATGGAGCGGTTGAGCTTGAGAACAAGGAAGGAACGAGGTTCAAGGTGAACGGACAGAGGATAAAAGTCTACTTGGGGAAATCTAAGAGTGTACATGAAGTGATAGAGGCTTTTTAAATTGATGAAGTCTGAGTAGTCAAGGTGTCTACGTCTTGCTGCGACGTTAAATCAAGTGCTGCATGGGAGGCAACCCAAGATGTACAAACTAGCCAACTATAGGATTTTCTTTTCGATATAGGAGTTTTTCTTCTTTCTTTTTGATTTTTGTTGATCTTTAGTTAGGTGTGTATTAATTTTTCTGTTTAGTGTTGGCTAGATATAGAACAGGGTCTGTGTCTAAAAAGTCTCCAGAAAATGTAAAAAGAAAGTCCTAACACTTGTTACGTGTGCAGGGATGAAAAGGCAAAATCTACCGAAAATAAGCTGTTGCAGTGGTCTACGGGTCCCATTGAAGGTCTGTTGGTCAATCCACAGACCGTGGATTGCATCCGTACATCCCAGGTAAGTTTCTAAATTTTTTCTAAGTGTCAGAGTGACCTACAGACACGATCAATGGGCCATGGGTCGACCCACAGACTGTCGACGGTGTCTCGTAGGTCCAAGTTAGGGTTTCTGCCTAACTCGACTAGGACCCCAAATAAATAAATCCCATCATTTCAAATTCACTTCCCACTTCCATTTTTTTCCCCAACCATTTTAAACCTTCCATTTACCCCATCATCATTAAAACCCCCATATCAATCCTAAATCAACTTCCATATCCTATTCTAAATTCTTCCTCCTTTCCCATATTCCAAATCTTCTTCCTCATTTTCTCTCAAAAAGCTTTCAAAGGTTCGAGTTCGGTGTCACCGTTGGTCTAGGAGCATTTGCACATGATTACACACTCACCATCGTTGCTTACTTGTAAGGTAAATCGATTTCTCCCAAACTTTGAATATTTCATTGTTTCAAATTGAAGTCACAACGATGAACTTGACCTTGGGTACTTCAAATGCTTGCATAATTAGTTGAATTTAGTTTAGATAATACCTTGGAATAATGGTACGTGAGTGTGTAGTGAATCTAAATCGAATAAATGGGTTGCTAGGTCTAATTGAAAGTTTTGACTTAGGGTTTCGTTGTTTTGATTATGTTGAAAGTTGAATTGTGTGTAATCAAAACCCTATGGATGATGAACTACTTAGTAATATCTTGAAATGCATGTATAGACTTAGATTGGTTGAATGATTGTTGAAGAAATTGTGTTGAATGTAAGTTGAACTTCATGCCTGGCACAACACTGATCGACGATCACCACCAACGGACCGTAGGTCCACCTACGGACTTAGGTCGTGGTCCGTCACTAGCACTGCACAAATATTTTTCTAAGTTGTGAACCACGGTGGGGACTAAGATCCGTTGTTCCATCGACGGACCGTTCTGCACATCCGTGGTTCCAACATCACAGACCCAAAAATGGGTACTTTGACCTACGAAGGGGACCCACGAGTCGTCAATCCATTGACGGACCGTAGGTACCCACTGTGGGTCACCAAACCTGCTACTGCCTGAACATATTTTTAATTTTTTGTCTGAGTTCGAGTCTTGTTCTAAAATTATTTATTGGGTCTTTTGGTGTTCTTTTAGTACTAACGAGTCTTCCACAGGTACCATGGCTCCGAAACAAGCTCCAACCTATGCAAGAGGGGGAAAGTCCAAATCAGTCGCCCCTTCCTGACGTCTGATAGATGAAGAAAGCGATCATGTGTACATCCTAGAGACCACCAGAGGCTCCCCTACTGACCCCCGGACCATGAGGAATAGGACCAGGCAGATACTTACTTCTAGTGACGAGGTCGAGGTCACTGCCCACCACTCTGAGGAGGGGGCCACTGATGAGTCCATGATTTGGACTCATTTAGGGCTTTATTTGGATAGATTTAGTGTCCTCAAATGCTTATTTTGTGCCAATAACTGATGTAAAATCCTTGATTTCCAGGTATTTGGATTGAGGAACAAAGCGAGGACACTAATTTGCACAAAGGAACTAAGCGAGCTGAAAGAAGTGTTATATACTGTCTATTCCTATGACTGACTTGATCATATTCATACTTTCCTATTGAATCTTAAACACGTACCACTCCCCGTGGGATTCGACCCCAACTCATTTAATTGGGTTTTATACTGACTAGCGATCGTTGACACTTACAATTGGATGAAGTGTCCGTGAAACGTTAATCAAAATGGCGCCGCTGTCGGGGAGTGGTGTTGGTTAAGATTCTTTGGTTAAGTTGAATTTTTTTCTTGTTAGTCATAGTTGAATTTACTTACTTTTAGTTTTTGTTTTCATGTTGCTTGTATAGTACAAAAGAAAGGAGCATGTCTTGTAGCAACGGTGACCAAATGGACCTCTCTCCTTTGAGGATGATGATTCTTAGGGATAACATCCTAAGTTTTAGACAATTGGAGGGTGAGTCAATCCATGAGTTGTGGCTAAGATTTAAGTCACTATTGCTGCAATGCCCAACTCATGGAATCTCAGATAAAATGCTGCTGGACTACTTCTATAGAGGTCTTGGTCCGGAGAACAGAGGAGTGGCTGACCAAATTTCTCCGGGTGGTCTAACACGACTACCCTATGCAATAGCAGCCCAACTCCTTGATCACATGGTCAATACCAACAAAGAGACTAAGAAGGACCAGATTTTTGCCACACTGTTGACTTAGCTGGATCTCGTGGCCAAAAAAATTATGGAATTGGAAGTACTGGACAAAAAGAAAGACCGGTACATTCCCCCTCACGAGCGTATAAAGCCCAAAGAGTACGAGGGTGGAAAAATAGAAGAGATACTCTCACTCATTCTCCACAAAGTCAAAGAACACGACAAAGTGTTAAGTGGGATAAAAGATAATTCCTCACTACTGAATCATATGACTACTTCCCATTCCATATCTATTCAGCTGCTAGAGACCCAAATGGGTCATGTTTGGTCTCGTCTCTACCCCACTAATCAAAATTGAGTGGGGAATTGCATCGTGCCATGACATTAACTAAGGCACTTCTTGGGAGGCAACCCAAGTATATATTGCTTTGTTTTTGTTTTAGAAATAATCGTGTGTTGATTTTGCAGGTTGAAGTGTAAGATGTGTTTGAAAAGTGCAGGTTGGCGAGCCAAAAATCCAGTTGGCGACTCGCCGAAGAGGTCGGTGAGCCCGACTTGGACCACCGTTGGACTCAATAAATTTTGAAATTGGAGTCTGTAAAACTCAGCGAGCCCAAGAGCAAATCGGCGTGTCGCCGAGCTGGTCGGCGATCGCGACTTTGTCCGCCGTTTGGACCCCCATATTATCTGGAGGTCCTGTAAAACTCGGCGAGGTAAGTGTGCACTTGGTGAGTCACCGAGTGGGTTGGCGAGCAAGACTAATGTCACCGAATGGGCGAGAATTGGACGGTTCTAAAGGCCAAAAATTCAAAATTTTTCACATTCCCTCACTTTTTAACTTTCCAAAATCACATCCACACTATATTTTTCTATAGTTTTTCATTATTTCCATTTTTGATCATTGATTGTGTGTTCGAAATTGAATATCTTTACCGGCTAGCTTTTTGATATACCGTGAGTTTACAGTATTTCTAATACGTTTCACTTACAAGTTGTGTGTGTCTAAGGCCTTTTTATATTGGTTTTGATGTGTTTTTATCATGTTTTGCAGGAAAGAGGTTCAGGTGCAGAACTGTAGAGACAACTGAAAGAAATGCAGAAGAAAGGCATTCACAGAGGTGATCTACGGACCGTAGGTCCATTCACGGTTCGTAGGTGATGACCGTAGATCAGCAGGCAAGGCATAGCGGACAAATCAGGGAAATCTGACCAAGTGTGGAACCACGGCATCTATTGACGGTCCGTAGATTAATCTACGGACCGTACTGTTGATCCGTAGAGTGATACTGCGAGGGTTCCAGTACCTGATTTTTTGAAGATTCCAAGTGTGGAGCTACGAAGGGATTGATGGACCGTAGATCGATCTACGGTCCGTACTGTTGGTCCGTCGTTTGCTTCAGAGAAGCTGATTTTTGGAAGCTGAAATATTTTCTAAGTCCTGACTGACGGAAGGGACTTACGGACCGTAGATCCATTGAAGGTCCGTAAGTCGATCTCGTGGATTGAAGACGCGTACCTTAACAAAACTTTCCTTAATTCGTTTCCCTTTTAATTTAGGATTTGTTTTCTATAAATAGGGCATGTAAACCTCGTTTTTAGGGGGTTAGACATTATTATTCTAGTTTTACTTTGTGACCTTGGAGATTAAGTTGCAACCCTAGTTATTATTGATTTTCTACATTCGTTTTGAAGATTTTGGCTTTGCAATTCAAGTTGAAATTCGGGATTTATTATTCGTTTGACGTAAGTTCATGATTTCTTCCTCTAATATTATGAATTATGTTCTTGCTATTATGGGTAACTAAACTTCACAACTAGGGTTGTGGGATCCATGAGCGATTAACCAAGTATGAATAGTAAATAAGTAATTCTTGAATAGTGTTTTGCATGTATTGATAATTCTTTCGTTTAAAAGTCTTTTTAACGAGTGCACGCGTTAGAACTAGCCTTTTTGCTACTTGCCGGATCAAGGAAGTAATCAATAAGAAAAGAATTATCAACATAGATTTAGTGTGATACTATCTAATAGGCTAGTGTCAATTGGTACGAAGTAATAACTAAGCCAAACATCGATTATGATGTCTAATATGAGGTAAAGGTAAGGGTTAGTAAATTATACACACGTAGCCGGATCAAGGATTTAGAGATACCTAACTTATCACTTTGCATGTAATACACTAGGAAAGAATTGTTGTTACTAGAATTACTGCGTTATGAGCTTGTGGTGAACACGGATACCCTAGTTAATTCTCTCATCTTGATAAAAACCGAAATTAACTTTTGTTTATTGATTACTTACTGAACTCTTACAATTTGTTTCACAAATCCC
>JAJOOH010000366.1:0-46209 GCA_029582605.1 Solanum gracilifrons | reverse complement strand
ACCCCCCCCCCCCAAAAAAAAAAGTATTAGGCCAAGGGGTGGGCATAAATATTGAAAAATTGAAAAACAAAATTGAATTGAGCTAATTTGGTTCTTCAGTTTTTTTGTCTGGTGTTGGTGTTATTTTTTCAAAAGTTTGGTTTTTTGGTTCGGTGTAAGGATCTTAAAACTTTCGTGCACCGATGAATCAAACTTTTATTAAAAAAGATAAAAAAAATTTAAATAATATATATATATATATGAGTATTCTCTTAACTAAAATAAAAAATCAACTAACAATTAAATCATTCATGAACAAATCAAAGTAGCAACAAATGTACAATTTAATAGCTAACTTCAAATATTAATTCCAAGAGGAACCAAAACATATTTTTATTAATATATATTATGTAAAGGAACCCGTCTTCGTCCTAGTTTTTCTCGAGAAGTAGTTGGAGGCACAATGTTCTTGACACAAAGATAAATATAGTCTTGTTGTTAGCACAATAATTGTTCCATGACAAGACACATCATTCTTTAACATACTTTTAAATTTATAAGCATCTTATATTTTGATTTTGTCCTCATTTTATTTTTCATTCGCACCGCATAATCGATTTAAAACACCAAACCAAATTAGTTTGGTTTGATATACAATGCACACTTTTCTAAAATCGAAGAATTGAATCAAAGTTTGATAAAATCGAACCGAACGCCCACCCCTAATTTGGCCCAAAAATTTATTTTATCATCTAATTTTTGGGAATTTATATTTTTTTGCCAAAAATCTATCTATCTATATCTATCTATACTACCTTAAAAGCATGAACTCCTAAAATGAATGTTGAATTACTATAATACCCCCAATTAAAAATACTCAATTTGTTTTATTTATTAATTTAATTATTTGTATTATATTAAATGTAGATACCCTTTCATATTAAAGGATTGTGATTTTCTCAAAGAGATGTGCCTTTTCCAAAGGGTTGCGACTTTTTTGATGGGTTTTGACATTTTCGCTGAGTTGTGACTTTTCCGAAAGGTTGTGATTTTTTTCAAAGGGTCGTGACTTTTCCAAAGAGTTGTGCCTTTTCCGATGAGTTGTGATTTTTGCAAAAGGTTGTGATTTTTCTGATAAGCAGTGACTTTTACAAAAGGTTGTAACTTTTCTGATGAACAGTGACTTTTACAAAAGGTTGTAACTTTTCTGATAAGGAAAAATTAGCACCTATTAATACTACTATTTGTTAGCTATAAATAGAGGGTTTCCTCTCACTTTTAAACTACGATTTTTTAAAATTTTCTACTCTTCTTCTTCTTCTTAAAAAATCTCAAGGTTGTTTGTAACAATTGATTAAGTTCAAAATTCAACGAAATTCTAGGTACCACATAAGAAAGAGTTGGTGAATAAATTGTAGCAAATCATTCATAAATTCATACTCGTATTTTTTCTTACGATTTCCATGAGTTAACAGTGACGAAATGTTGTGGTAAAGAGAATAATAATAAACAAATATGAATAAAATTACATGAAATGGGTAAGATATTTCTTTTTTGGTATTTTATTTTTTTATTTTTTTACCCGCAAATGAAGCAGTTTCTTTCTGATTTTGCTAAAAAAACAAGCATCGACGTAGTCCATTGAATCATTAGTTTTGATGTTAAATCGACTATTTCAAAAATAGATTTTCACTTTTACTTATAATATATATGATAATACAGACATGATAATAAATATTTTTTAATAGATATGTAACTAAAAATGAACGAAGAAAGTAAAGTGTTGGTGACAAGAAATTTTAATCAAATGGAACTCTATAGTGAATATAGTATGAACATATATTTTTGTCTTCCTTCTTCATTGGCTATGTATCATTCCATATATTTTTTCCTTTTATTTTGTGTTCATTTTAATTTGAGAAAATTTTATGTTTGACATTTTCGATGAGTTGTGACTTTTCCGAAGGGTTGTGCCTTTTTTGATGAGTTGTTACTTTTGCAAAAGGTTGTGATTTTTTCGATGAGTAGTGACTTTTACGAAATGTTGAGACTTTTCTGATAAGGAACAATTGGCACCTATTAATACTACTATTTGTTAGCTTTAAATAGAGAGTTTTCTCTCATTTTTAAACTACGATATTTGAAAATTTTCTACTCTTCTTCTTCTTTTTAAAATTTTTTAGGGTTATTTGTAACAATTGATGAAGTTAAAAACTTAATGAAATTTGAGGTACCACATAAGAAAGAGTTGGTGAACAAATTGTAGCAAATCATTCATAAATTCACACTCCTATTTTTTCTTACGATTTCCATGAGTTAACAGTGACGAAATGTTGTGGGAAAGACAATAATAATAAACAAATATGAATAAAGTCACATGATTTGGGTAAGATATTTCTTCTTTGATTTTTTATTTTTTCACCCTCAAATGAAGCAGTTTCTTTCTGATTTTGCTAAAACAACGAGCATCAACGTAGTCCATTGAATAATTAGTTTTGATATAAATTCACTATTTCAAAAATATATTTTCACTTTTACTTATAATATGATAATATAGACATGATAATAATTATTTTTTAATAGATACACAAATAAAAATGAATGAAGAAAGTAAAGTGTTGGTGACAAGAGATTTAATCAAATGGAACTCTACTGTGAATATAGCATGAACATATATTTTCGTCTTCCTTCTTCATTGGCTATGTATCATTCCATATATTTTTTTTCTATTATTCTGTGTTTATTTTTATTTGAGAAAATTTTATGTTTGACATTTTTGATGAGTTGTGACTTTTCCGAAAAGTTGTGATTTTTTCAAAGGGTTGTGACTTTTTCGAAGGTTGTGCCTTTTCTAATGAGTTGTGACTTTTGCAAAAGCTTTTGATTTTTCCGATGATCAGTGACTTACGAAAGGTTATAACTTTTCTGATAAGAAACAATTAGCACCTATTAATACTACTATTTGTTAGCTATAAATAGAGGGTTTCCTCTCACTTTTAAACTACAATTTTTTAAAGTTTTCTACTCTTCTTAAAAGATCTCAGGGTTATTTGTAACAGTTGATTAAGTTCAAAATTCAATGAAATTCGAGGTACCACATCAGAAAGAGTTGGTGAACAAATTGTAGCAAATCATTCATAAATTCACACTCGTATTTTTTCTTACCATTTCCATGATTAACAATGATGAAATGTTGTGGGAAAGACAATAATAATAAACAAATATGAATAAAGTCACATAATTTGGGTAAGATATATTTATTCTTTGATTTTTTAATTTTTTTACTCTCAAATGAAATAGTTTCTTTCTGATTTGGCTAAAACAATGAGCATCAACGTAGTTTATTGAATCATTAGTTTTGATGTTAAATCCACTATTTCAAAAATAGATTTTCACTATTACTTATATTATGATAATATAGACATGATAATAATTATTTTTTAATAGATATGTAAGTAAAAATGAACAGAAAAGTAAAGTGTTGATGACAAGAGATTTTAATCAATTGAAACTCTATTGCGAATATAGCATGAACATATATTTTCGTCATCATTCTTCATTGGCTATGTATCGTTCCATATATTGTTTTCCTATTATTTTGTGTTCATTTAAATTTGAGAATATTTTATATCACAAGATACACTCCTTGTTAGCTATATAAAAATAGATAAGAAAATAGTGATGAATCATAAAATAATCTTAATTCAAATTAAAGATTCTATAAACAATACTTTAAATTTTATTCATCTATTAATTTTTATTATTGAAAAAGTTTAATATTTTATATCACGATACAACTTCTATAAGATACTAGATACTTTTATTAGACAACAATTATATGGTATGCATGCAACATGAAAAAGGAAAAGACTACAATCTACAAAGATAAGGTAGAAATTTAAAGAAATGAAATATTTTTCACCAAAGGTGATGATGTTCATATATTAAAATTAAATTATGCTACTTAAATATATATGTATATCTAAAAGAAAGAATTGGTCAAGCTAAATATTTGACATACACTCAAACATCAATTTAACCATCATTCGTTATAACAATAAAATACCTTTTTTTTTTTTTGTAGAATTACCTCTCTATGATAATCTTACTCAAATATTAATTGGTAAAAGATAGATTACGTATAAAGATAAAATATTGAAATATTTATGGTAATCCTTATTAGTGTCATGCACATACTAAATTTGAAGTATGAATATTTAAGAGAAAAATTATACTTAAATGGTGTCCATCATTTATGTTCATAACCTCAAGATGAAAGACTATTGGTGATTTTTTGTGTTGATATTTTTTTTAAAAATTTGGTTGGTTAGATTTGTTTAAAAAATTGAGTTAAGTAAATAATAATACTACTAAAGAAATGTCACTTTCTCCCTATATTTAAACTTTGAATGTATTTAGAAATGTTTCAAGAATATCTGGTCATTTTGATCTCAAAATACAAGTTACTCTATAACAATCTGTATTAATCATTTTAAAGCACTTGTCCTATGTTCTTTAAATTATAATTATTTACTAAAAATATTTAATTTAGCAATATTAGTTCTATTTTATAACATCGTAGGCTATATATACAATACAAAGTGAATCTAGTATTTGTAAAAAGATGAGAAAAGAACTTCTATTTTTTATGCAAATAAAGAGATGACTTTTGAAAGTAACTGAAAATGAAAATAGAACAAACAAATTAAACGGAGAATTTTTTTAAAGAGGAATAATATTTAAAGTAGCATAATCTACCTTCAAACATAATTACTAAGATATATTTTAGGTTTTCTCGTGGGAGTGACATGAAACGAGAGCTTAATTATCAGTTGTATAATTAATTCAGAGCGACGAATCGAATTTGTTGAATTTATTTAAACGACAAGAACTGAGAGTGTGGAACATTACAAAATAAGATGGGAGCGATAAGATTGACTTGTTTCGTTAACTCCATTCGAGGGGAAGCCCCAAATTTAAGTAATGGCCTTCCTTCAAAACCAAAGCTGTCTCCTCTCCTTTCCGTTTCAAAGCCATTTTGGGTCGTCAGAACTGAGGCAAGTTAAACCCTTTCTGTTTTTGTGTATTTCTATCGTTGAATTTATTCTCTTTGGATTGGACAATTGATAAGAACAGTTATTCAACCGTTGAATATTGGGATAACAATTGAGCGGGTTGAATCAAATTTGGACGGGTCATAATGGGTTGAGAGGGTTAAAATCCAACCCAAATTTGCTTGGTTCAAAATGAGTTAGATAATGGGTTACATTATGCTCCAGAGTCAAGACCAACCCAATCCAATTTTTACTAAACTTAATTGTTTTATTTGTTTTTTAAAATTATTTTAGTACCTAATAAACTTTTTTTTTTCTTTATTATGACTATATACAAATATCAAATTAAAAAAAATAAATTAAAAATATTTTAACAAGATTTTTCAAGAGTCCATACTCCATCCGGTTACCTATGAACCCAATTTGGGTTGGGTTGAAATGAGTTGACCTGACCCACCCAAACTTAAACTGGTTAGGCGGGTTGAACGGGTTGGGTTTGATTTTGCCACCCTAGTTGAATACTTGCTTTTCTTTAAGAAATTGAATGGCTGGTGCATCCACAATTCAAAGAATAAAAATGTAGTGCTTGAGCTTTAAACTTGAAACCAGTGAAGTTTGAATCCTTAAACAACTCCTCTATTTTTTTGGTCAAGGATTCAAAATCTATATATATACATTAAAAAAAAACCTTATATATATTGTGTAATTTGTTGCTTATGGGGTTAGGGGGTTCACCCTCTAGATCTTCCCCTGCTCACATATGGTGATAAAGTTTATTTTGAAGCAAGAGCGAATATTGAAGCAAGAGCGAATATTGAGCATTCATATAGCCAATCCCAACTAGTTTGGGATTGAGACATAATAGTTGTTGTTTTTGTATTGAAGATAGTTTAATAGAACTTAATGTTGTGGAAATATATTGAAACTTGGTTCGGATACTCTTAAACAGATTTTGCTTACTGCTCTTAGTTTCAAGATTTATTTTTCACTTGATAGTTGACATGGACTTGGTCCATATTATATATAGTTTATCAGAACCTACTCATAAAAAAATATGGTTCTTCACAATATAGACAATACAACATGACGTTGTGCATCTGTGTTAAACAATTTTTACTCTCATCGTTGTTTCATGCAACAAATTACTGAAATTAACTCAATTGATTGAAACTCAGATCCTTACAATATCATAGGAGAAGAATACAAACGGATTCAAATTTAACCAGAAAGTATAGTGTAAATCTGTCTATTCATTTAGTGGAGAGTTTATATGGTGATACTGAATCAGAGACTGCATCCCTTTGCTGTAGTGTCATAGAGAGTATTGGAAAATTTGATTGGAATGATAACTCTTAGAAGAGAGTCACTTGCTTATTTAAGTCAAAGAGAAGATATTGCATTAGTGTTTATCAGGAAAGCTTTGTTTTTTTTACTTTGCTAAGTTATTTGTATTCAGGGGGTTGCCAGTGGGCAAGAAAAGAATATTTTATAATTTATACCAGTAATCATTAGGCAACATCCACAAACTTATTACAAGGTCTAACTAGCATATTTAAGGAATGAAGAAACCTCAACGCTATTTGTTTTTTATGGTGGTGCCTGGACTAGCTTGCTCACTATAACACTAGGTATCTACTACTTCCACCAGCATAAGTATCAGGTAACTCTACTCACCAAGGATTAGGGAGATACGAAGAAGTCACCGAGTTTTCTCTTATATCTAGAGATTTGACCCCTAGTCCCTGAGATTTGCACCCACTCTATTGACCTCTAAGCCAACATCCCCGGTGCTAAGATACGGGAATGATAATGTTTGAAGTTTGGACTTGGTAGAAAAAATTAGTTATGCTATTGAGGATTGACCCATTTATGGTTTTGGGGTGACTGTTGGATGGACAATGAAGAAGAACAAAGTTTATTGAACCACTGATTGGCCTTCAAAAGATCCAATGTCGATAACGTGATAAACCTGTTTGTATATTTTCTTTGCATCAGAAAATTGATTGGGTGACACCTCTTAGTATTGTAATACTTATTTTGAAGCTGTATTCTACATAAAGAATCTTAATAAAAGTTGAAATGTGAAAATGTCTTGGAACCTTGTTTGGTATTGCTGTTTGGAGTAGTTAAACATTTAGTTCTAAAGTTTAAGTAGGCGTTTGGACATAAAAAATGTGATATTTGAATAAAAGTAGTATTTGAAGTTAAGTTGAAAAACTGTATTTGGAAATCAAAGTTGTGTACATGCATTTAACTTGAAACTCATCTGCCAAAAAAAATAATTCAAAATAATCAGTCCTATATATAACCAAATGCTGGTTTTGAAATTTTTGTTATTGGAAATAAGGAAAAAGTTTCCATGGATATGACTCCTAATGGTATATTTCTTAACAGATTCTTTCGTAATAGCTGCTCTGACTTTTAATAATCATTTTCATGGATGGTGGAACCGGAGATTGGTCCAACTTCTAGGTGGTTACAACATTGCTTCATGTATTCTCCTAGAACGCTCTCATGCAATGAGTTAATTTGGTATGATAGTAAAATAGAGAGATATAGTGAACTTTGTCTACATGGTAAATTAGATACCACATCCCTATTCTGAAGCGTTACAATAAAAATTGCAAAATTTGAGATGGTAATCCAGTATCCCGGATTAAGAATTGCATATCGTCTAGTTTTAAGTTGGTTTGAATCCCATTCTAGTATCAGAAGATTGATCGAGCATTTTAAGATTTGTTTTGTAGTATATGTATCATTGAGTTAGTGATTTGGTTTGTCGGGAAAAAGAGTTTTGTTCTCTGTTTGGGCTAATTGATCAACACATTGACAGCTTAATAACACTTACTTTAAAGTAAGCAATGTTTAATACTTCAATAATTGGGCTTAGGTTGAACAGTCATACGTATCATGGATTAGGACAATCGACTTCTAACCCTGCAGTATGAGCCAGGCATCTATACTTATTTCACATGCATTTGGAACTTTCCTGTTGTATGATTATTGAATGTAAGCTACCTTTTTTTATCCTTATTTGAATGTAAACTTTGTTGCAGTCGAATGTTCGCAAAGAAAGAAGAAAGCAGCCAGATCCTCCTTGTGTTGTCTGTAAAGGGAATGGCAGAGTTGAGTGCTACCATTGCCATGGCAGAGGTTCCTCTCTCTCTCTCTCACACACACACACACACACACACACAAAAGACGGAGTTACTTACAAGAACTTATGTTTGCATTGGGACATACATCTGATGCTATTTAATCTCACAGTCAAGGATGGGATAAATTTTTTTTCGAAACACTTGAAAACACGAAATACATTACTGTTACCTTTGAGCTATGGTGTTGTCATCATTGGGTGCTTGAGGTCTTGGTTAGGCTTGAACTGACTTGATTTAACTTAAGAGTGCCAGAGGAAAAGGAAAAAATTAAAATAAGATAAGAATAATGGGGAAGGGCCTAAAATGTCTCTCAACTATTTGAATTGGTACAAAACTAGCCTCCATCCACCTTTAGGCTTCCAAATACCCCTAACATCAACCTTTTGGCTCGTTTGGCTCTAAAATATCCTTATTTATACCAAATCCATAGTTTAAGGACATTTTAGGTCCTTCTCCATCAAAATAATTTGAAATTACTTAATATATAGACTCATATCTTTGGCTTGATTTTGGATTCCATAGTAAGTTAAAAAAAATCCTCTACTATCTACACCCCACCCAATCACTTCCTCTCCCCACTTTTCTTTTTCTTGGATCTTGTGCACCATTTTAAATTTTAATTTTTTTTTAACTAATGACAAATTAAACAAGGGAGAAAAAAGGAGAAAAATAACAACATTCATTTATGAATAATTAGTTCAATAGAAGATGGTTTAATTAAGCAACTATGTAGGTATACTGTAGTTTTTCTTTTGCGTGTACCCAAAATTCAAAGTGAAATAATAAAAATAACCTTTTTTGGTATCCCCACCCACCATGAAAATAATTCAAATTAAAAGAATATGAACATGTAAGTTCATTTCAAGTTTGAATCCTTGATATCCTAATTAAGAATAAGAGAATAAAAAGAAGGAATGAGCAAGATAGTTGGATAATTGATAGAAAATTTTATATTAATAAAAATTAATAATCTTTTTTTAGATTGACAATCAGACAGGGCGAGTATCGATTTTAGTTAGATCTCCAGTTATGAATTGGATTATAATACATTGGGGGTTGATTTAAAATATGCCAAAAGGAAGGTTTCATGAAATAAATATTTTTTTGAATGTTATTTTCAATCTTATCGTGTCAACATATGAATCGTATGTAATTTTTATTATTTATTTGAGAAGGAATTAAGTTTAGGCAAATCAGATTAGGCAACATAATAAATAAACATTTAATAATTTTACTTTAGAGGAGTTGTTAAAATAAGGGCAAATATGAGCCAAAGGTTTACGTTGAGGGTGATTTTAGCCAAAAGGTTAATGTCAGGGATATTTGAAGGTGGAAAGGTGGATAAAGGGTAATTTTGTACCTATTCAAATAGTTGAGGGGCATTTTACGCAGTAGGGCTTTAAGTACTTTTAGTTCCCTAATTATTTTGGATTTTGGTAATTAGTCTACTGTAACTCCTTAGTTACCTATTCTCTGAAGTCAACTATTTTCCCTCCAAATAGTTTCACAAATACGCATATTTATATTTATGTATATGCTCCACGATCTGGTTAATTTTTCTTAAATTGACTTCCTATACAATTCACTTGATGCAGGGAGGACTAACTTTGTGGACCTAGAAATGCTTCCAAGAGGAGAATGGCCAAAATGGTGAGGTATCAAGTTATTCAATTTCTTCCACATTGTAGATATTATTACTTTGTTATTACTTGAGCTGCTGGGGATCCCATAATCTAATGCATACTTCTAGGTGCAAGAGTTGTGGTGGAAGTGGGCTTGGATACTGTTCTCGTTGCCTTGGGACGGGTGAATACCGATATATAATGGGATTTCATTTCATGAGACGGGATGATGAACCTGAAGGTAGATATTAGTCAAGCTGACATTGATTAGGGACGAGTAGTCCGCCAATATGCTTCTAAAAGAATAGTAGTTGAATTTCAGTCTAGATATGTAAATCTGTCTTGTTTGGACTTTTTTGGCTGCAGTTTGAACCAAACAGCTTCCGGAAGAGCTTCAAACTGTGGAATGATGTACCAGGAAGAGCAAGCTTGAAGCTATATCAAGTGCTACATAATGTAACTGCTAAAAAGAGATTGACATAGTGAAATGATATTTAATGCAAGTTAACCTGCTGCTAAAGCTCCACGGTTAGACTGATAGCTTCTAGAGTGCTATATTCTTGGAGCATTGTCTCAGGTGCATCTTTTGGCTTTTGGAAACAGTCTGGCTGGAAATATTCCATTTATGTGAAAATTTATTTTAGGACTTATGAGATACTGCCTCCTTTTTCTGGTTACTACTGTCTGCGAATGCTTGTTCTCATGACTAAATAAAGACAAGATGTGCTCTAAAAACATGCCAATGACCTCCCAGGATATTAATAAAATTTCCCCATTTGTATTTAAAAGCTAACTTTCCTTGAGATGCAAGATGCTTTGCAGTGGAGGTGTTCCCTAGAGTCTTGTATTACATTGCTCCAACCATTTTTACAGCAACTTGGAAAATCAGAAGTGTTATTTTGATGAAGGTTCAGTTCCTTTTGTATCATCAAGTATATCAAGCTCTTAATATCCATAAAACATTGGTCCCATCCAAGTCATTAAATAAGCAAAGATTTAAGGCTTTCTTGCTCTGCCTTTTGTCCATCGACAATTGATTGTTTTGATCCTTGTTCAAATTATAGTCAGTCGCTCCTCAACATCTACATGTGCTCAAGTGAAGTTAAGCTACAGACATAGGTTATCATTTTTAACTCACAAGTCAACCGAAAAGCCCCAATAAGGTGGCCTCAATTTTGTTGCAAGATTGCCTTGTTTACATCTCAAATACTCAATAGTTTAGGTCAACAGTTAGATGGTTCTGCAATATTTCAAATGCCTACATATTACGTATGATATTATGAAATGCTTCCAGTAAGGCATACTAAGAATGGAAGCAAATCCATTGTGGCTAAAATATTTAAGTAGAATTTATCCAAAAGCTCATTTACAAAAATATCAACGTCTCTGAATGAAAATTTACTTTTGACATTAGTCTCCCACGACAATTGATACAATCCTTTTGGCAGACTTCCCCTTTTATGGGAAAGGGATTAGTTGGAAGTTGTTAAGTAGATGCACGTGAGCTGTGCGTTGTCCCATTACTTGTTAGAAGTTGTTACAGTTGGTTAGAACTAACTATCGGATTCATTATTCCTTCCCCCACACCCTACCCCACCCCACCTGCGAATTCCTTAGTTAAATAATCATATCTTTCATTCATTGTAATCATCTAACAAAGGTAATTAGATCAACAGAATTATTCTCATTATCTCATATTGTTGTCTCAAGTCTCTGAATGAAGATTTACTTTTAACATTAGTCTCCCAAGAAAATTGATACAACCATTTTGACAGACTTCCTCTTAATGAAAAAGGATCAGTTGGACGTTGTTAAGCAGATGCACGTGAGCTAGACGTGGTCCCATTAGTTATTACAAGTTGTTACAATTGGTTAGAACTAACTCTTAGATTCATTATTCATTCCCCACCCCACTACACCCGCAAATAGTCACATATTTCATTCATTGTAATCACCTGAAAAATGTTACAAGATCAATAGAATTATTTTCTCTTTATCTCATACTGTTGTCTCAATTAAGTCTGGGATAAGCTGTTCAAGGACAATTCTTCTCAATTTGTCCTTTGGGCTACAATATTTCTTTCTAAGGTTATATCCAAATTTAGAAATGTATCATTAGTATCAGAGCTTATGATTCTTTGACCTGTTTCAATAGGAGATAGTAAAACCAGGACATAAGAGTTATGTAAGGAAGTTAATTTGAAGGGTTCGATGGAAGCAATAGTTAGTTCTATGGAGGAAATGTGTGTGGTTGTCAATGGTAAGGTCACACATGCAATGGATGAGATCAAAAGGTTGTTACCAACAATATGAATCCGATTGCAATCCCTAACAAATTGTAAGGTCCGCGGATGCTTGTTCTCATGACTTAATAAAGACAAGATGTGCTCTAAAAACATCCCAATGGCCTCCCAGGATATTAATAAGATTTCCCCTTTTGTATTAAGAAGCTAACTTTCCTTGAGATGCAAGATGCTTTGTGATGAATCCACAAATTGGACTCATTTAGGGCTTTATTTTAATAGAAATAGTGTTCTTGAATGCTTGTTTTATCTCAATACCTGATTAAAATGATGAAGTTTCAGGTATTTGAAGTTTTAATGGAAGCATGGACACTTAGGCGCAAAACGGAGCAAATAGGGCTGAAAAGAACAAGAAATGGAATCCTGCGGATCGCCGAGTTCAACTTGGCGAGTCGCCGAAATGACATGAACCTCCCTTCGTTCCAGTACGCGAAGCCTTGAAGGAAGTGGATCAAAAGGCGAGGAAAGGAGCAGTCGGCGAGTCGCCGATCAGTTCCGCGAAGTAGTACTGTACCGCCCAATGATCTAGAATGCGAGGATGCTAAAGGCAAGACACTGAAGGTGATGAGCTGACCAAAAGGCGGATCACCGAGTTCATCGGCGATCTCGACTAATGTCGCCGAACAATCCTCTGCAGCACAATCTGTGAAAACTATAAACACTAGTTAGAATTGTAGTCTTGGGGTGGAACAATTATTATTATTATTTTCACTTTAGAACATACTTTAGCTGATATTTTTTTTCTCAAGTTTGGAGAGGGTTTTGTGGAGACTTGAAGAAAAGAGTTCTTCTTCCCCAAGTTGGAAGTGGGTCTTCTCTATTCATTTTCCTTTGCTTCATTTAAGGTTTAATCTCTTATACCCAGTTGATTTCATTATCATGTTAGGTATAATTTCTTATTTCTTGATGAGTGGCTAAAAACCCCCATTCTTGGGGTGTGATTTAGCAAATATGGGTTGATATTTTTGTTGGGTCTTGCTTGCTGATTGGTTAGATGTATTTTAATGGTGATTTCACCTAGTGGTTGTGGTTTAATCTAAAGGGTTTGTAGTTGCAAATACAAAGCCATCCATGCGTTTTCAGCTTGCCCGAGAGGGAGGTCACGAAACCAAAATCACTAGATTGATGGCCTAAGGAGTGGGTCGACATAAGGTTCAGCCCGAGAGGGTGAGCCCTAGTCCCATATCCTAACATTCAGCTCGAGAGAGTGAGTGGGGTAAGGCGTAGGCTGGTCTTCATGCGGCAAATGGGTGTCCGAGAGGAACGCATTTGAAACGGTTTAAGTTGCTCGAGAGGAAACTTATTTCCATTTAAAGCGTAGCCTAGTCACTATTATTTTGCAAATTTCCTATCGAAAGCATGTACCCAACAATTTATTTCAACTTATATTGCGATCACATCCCAAGAACGTTTCCCCATACTTGATTTTCTTGTTTAATTTGCTGTTTTAGTACTTGTTACAAAACCCCCTTTGATATTTGACACTTTTGTGTCGCCCCCTTTAATTTACAATGTATTTTATCGCAAATATCTTTAGCTATGACTAGTTAGAATGTAAATTCTATTTTTCTATCAATTCTCAAAACCGCTCCCTTGGGACACTTCCCCAACCCTTGGTTGGGTTACTATATTATCGACGATCGTAGACACTTATACCGTAGGATAGTGTCGTTGGTCACGATAAGCATCACTTTGCAGTGGAGGTGTTCCCTAAAGTCTTGTATTACATTGCTCCAACCATTTTTACAGCAACTTGGAAAACCAGAAGTGTCATTTTGATGAAGGTTCAGTTCCTTTTGTATCATCAAGTATATCAAGCTCTTAATATCCATAAAACATTGGTCCCATCCAAGTCATTAAATAAGCAAAGATTTAAGGCTTTCTTGCTCTGCCTTTTGTCCATCGCAATTGATTGTTTTGATCCTTGTTCAAATTATAGTCAGTCACTCCTCAACATCTACATGTGCTCAAGTGAAGTTAAGCTACATACATAGATTATCAGTTTTAACTCACAAGTCAACCGAAAAGCCCCAATAAGGTGGCCTCAATTTTGTTGCAAGATTGCCTTATCTACAACTCAAAT
Organism: Solanum gracilifrons; assembly: GCA_029582605.1. Classification (NCBI taxonomy): domain Eukaryota; kingdom Viridiplantae; phylum Streptophyta; class Magnoliopsida; order Solanales; family Solanaceae; genus Solanum; species Solanum gracilifrons. The sequence goes on along the minus strand of JAJOOH010000366.1, from coordinate 32,010 downwards.
ACTCAATAGTTTAGGTCAACAACTAGATGGTTCTGCAATATTTTAAATGCCTACATATTACTTAGGATATTATGAAATGCTTCCAGTAAGGCATTCTAAGAATGGAAACATACCTTTTGATGAAAACATAAGAAATGGACCTTGAGAATTAACCTTAGATCTTGCTTCTTGAAGTGTTGGAGAAGAAGAGGAGAAGTGTTTGTCGTAACTTATCAAATCTTCTAGAATATGAATTTTGGGAAAGTTAATAGTCATGGGTTAGGGTTATGGGATGAGGAAAGGACTAAAACACCCATCCTAAAACGTGAAAGAAAGAGAAGACTTAAATAATTTCGGAGCACATGTGCGTTCGCGCAACTAGAGCCTAGTTCGTGAACCCTTACAGTAACACAGACAAGACCGCACGACCACGTAGCTGATGTCCACTTCGTGTGGTGGATCATGCAGAAATCCGTAGTGCTCAGTAAAATGAGCATAATTGTTAGCACATAACTTTGATTGACAAATGGTCGAAGGCGTTAGAACAAGGGTTTCACAACCTTTATTTATCTTAGTATAAGGCCACAAAATCTTAATATTCTAGGAATCCCTTATGACCTTAATTCACATCCAACGATCTCCCCAAAGAAAGAAATTATTTTAAATACCTATCCAATATTAGAAATCATTGGTTTTGGAATCTATATGTATTTAAAGAACAGTTCGGGTCATAGTTTGATGTTTAGGGCATTACAATATCCCCCTTGGAATCATTCATCCTCGAATGAGAAGTTAAGACATGTTTAGCACGATGTGAAGGATGTACACTACCAAAGGAACCCATGTTAAGACCTTAATCACCAAAAAACCAATTCTTTTAACACCACTGACCCAACATACAACCCATGAACCCTACTATTTTAGAGCTGCATCTAAGGATAGGCATGAAGATATGAATACACAGTGATATAAAGATAAGAGTAGGATTGGTACCTTCATTAACTGCATCCCAAGGAGTGAACAAAAAGGGATGTCTATTCTTCATGCCCTGTACCGATTCCCAAGTAGCTTGTTATATCTTATGATACCTCCATAATACTTTCACCAAAGCTATTTCCTTAATCCTCAATTTCTAAACTCGATGATCTAGAGTTTCAATAGGGGAACAACACCTCCCTCCTTATAAGCTTTCGAGTGGGGTAATTTGAATACTAGAGTGGTAGCTATAGTTATATGCGAACTTAATTAGGGGTAAGTGGTCTGCCCAACCTCCCAAAAATCAATGACCCACACCCATAAGTTAAGAAGCACTTTTCAACCATGCTTTCTACTATGTCTACTTCCCTTCATTATTTCCAACTTAGAACTCTGTCGCAAATATATAATTATAAGAGTCTGAGTCTACTACATAGTGCTCCCATGAAAGTTTAACTCATAGTCAAAATGTTCTAGCCTAATATATAAAGCTCTACATTCGTCACCCACCCCCCCAAGAGTACTACACCATCTTATCACTATAATCAAAAGAACTCAAGCTCTAATCCCGAAGTACTAGACTCATAATATCATGGTCTATGAATCTATCAATAACAATATTCAAGCCTAATGTTACTACACCCACTTTATGGATCTCCTAACCATAAATCATCAACTTTAATAATTTTCGTATGGATCTACACCATATATCTCCTTTCACCTATAATATTAGCTTAAATTGTCACACCACAACCTTCCCAATGATGAATCATCTACTCTTTTATCTATATCATTGCTCCTTTTCTTTAAAACACCACTATATACTATCATATCATAAGGGACATCATTGAGGTACAAGAGTACGAGCTTCAAGAGATAGGAGTAATACTACTCAATGACTCATATTTATCACACTACTAAAGAGAGGAGTAAGATATGGTACAATAGAAACAAAACCTAATCTATAAAACACATAGAGAATGGATAGATGATCATTCTAACATACATATAACATGGTAAGAGTTCTAAGAAAAATAAGCACATCAGATAACATAAGTTCATAGATCATGCGCAGGGTACCACATGTTTTGGATCAATCGAATATTGGGTAAAACTAGAACTACCATATGAGATATTTTCCTCCTTGATCGGGGAGTGAAGAATGAGTTAGAATTTGCATAAAGTTCTTGGGCCTTAGACATAGGCATGTAATGAGTGCGTAAGACATGACTTACATGTCATCTTGGGATTAGGCATAACATGATACATATTGGTAACCTACTATAGAGTAAGGTTGTTTAGAGTTGAGCATAACATAAGACACAATCTTAAGTATCATAAGCATCGCATCATCGTACTTGAATATCTGAAAGTCTAGAAGGGAACTTGTATCAATTGAGAACCATTATTGATTTCGGTCAATGAGTTAGATATGAACATAGGTGTGCTACATAATTTGGATCTCAGACATAATCATGGCTAGGGTTAATAAAAGAAAGGCAGAGTGTCTTCTTAAATAGGAGTACGAGGGATACGTTAGAATAAGAAGGGGTCCTTATGGAACTCATCATAGACCCCTCTATGAAATTCAAGGCCTACCATTGTCCTATACTTATAATCTCCCCATAGCTCCAAGGTCACCATTCTAGGTTTGTAGACCTATTGTATTAACAGGTCTATAAGCACAATACTTGATGTGACAGAGAATTCTATACACATGAATACCATATTTGAAAGGTACAAACTTCTTTCTAGGCCACCCTTTTTCGAGACACTACCCTTACCTATACCAAGTTTGTCATCATCCTAAAGATTAACTCTCATGGGGATACACATTCCCTATTCTTTAATACTTAATAATTTGTTTCCCACATCTTAGTCTACTAATCAAACTTCTAGTCTCATATCCTTCCAATTCAAAGGGATTTAATACTATACAAAATGTCTCACATCGTCTAATATAATTCCCTCAATTCAACTTTATTGAGAACTATATATTAATCGCCTAGCCTCCTCTATACGAAGCAAATCCAGCATATTACTAGGTACACATAACATTTATAAACTTAAAATCTCATCTATTAGTACTATAACTTGGGTACAATATATTCTTACAAACTAAAGGTTGTTATTAATCTAATGACTTAGTCACAATTCACTGCTTTAACACTAGTCCTCACATAAATCATACGCACATATTAAAGATTCTCAAGAACTACCAACTTAAACTACTCCTCACACCACATCTAGCCTAATAGATCCATTTCCAATAAAAAGTGTTCTACCATCCTCAAGATGTTAACTTCTTTTTCACCACAATCAATATCTATAGTTCAAACGTAGTGTCTAGTACAAATTGTGGACTATTGATAGAACCTCCACATACTATACTAGTCCATCAAATTTTTGATATGGAAATCAACCTAAATTTCTAATTCCACATAACTATGGCCTACATGCACATCTTATTTGCAACATTACTACTACACCTTAAAAATTACTACACACCTCCTCACTTATTAGACCGGTTTGCAACTACTAGAAAACAAATTGAGGATAACCAGTCCACTAATCCCCGTAATAAAGTAGTGAAACTTCTCTTACACTCTATCTAATTATAATCTCTTAGCAAATTCTTCTCTTTCCACATGACATCTATCTACCCATATATACATTTAAATCACGCTTATAGTTCTAAGCAACAAGGAGTTCCTCTACAAAACCACCAATTAAAACTTACACTTGTAAATTCCTAACCACCCTATGTGTCCATTCACCACCTACACTGGTGTTTCAAGATCTCCTTCCTCTTTTCAAATAAGATAAAAAAAAGCATTCTAACAAACCACCTTTTTTTTCTATGAACAATCATAAAATTTTCTAATCTTGCTAGACCAGAACCAACACCATGCGGATGTACCACATTCATCACTCAATTAGTGGGTACAATACTCTCGCTATTTTCTCCAATCAATTCCTACTCCCACTCTCAAACTTCTAAACTTATGACTCCACACTTCAAGCTCTAGGTTCATCTCACTACTCATGGGTCACAACACCATAATTTATACTCTATACCGGGTGGAAATACTACCTCTATATTCACACACACACACACAAACATATATATATTTTCTCTTGAGTTGGAATCTAAACAAAATTATGAGAGCACCTGGACACCCGTCCTTCCTTGGCTCAAAAGCAAGTTTCATGAAAATAAGGGTATACACTTGAATCAATAAAGTTTGATGCACTAATGGAATCCTCTTAAGTCCTTGGGAAAACTCATACCTTTTTGGTGACTAAATATGAAAGGATCGCCCCATTAGGAATATAAGCTTTGAACACGTCAGGCATCTTAAAAATCAAGACATAGCCAAAAAAATAGAGTTAACAACAAAATTTGGAAGAATTTATTATTGAAGACTCGATAGCATGATCTTGAGTATGAAAGAATGAGAAAAATTTCCTAAATGTCTCATAGACTCATCGTTATAAGTGTGACACGCTTCACACTCATAAAAAGGACTTTACTCAACATAGTTTCATAGATACCCTAGGACACTTTAACCTTAAGCTCTGGTTCCAAGTTTGGCACGCCCTGAGACCGCACCCTAGACATGAAATGGCACTCAAAACCTCCATAGTCCCAAGAGTACCAATCAACCTGCTTAACCTGAATAATCCAATACAAATACCAATGCGGAAAGTAAGGCCCATTCTAATCAACATTCAAGAAAATTCAAAAGAGGAAATTTGACCCTTAATCAGAAAACTATATCCAACTAACGATAGGTCTACCAAATCTTTACTAACAAAATAACAATGTCTACGTCAGGACATGTCCCCCAACATACCATGAAAATCAAAGGAAAGTCTGATAAAAGAAAAGTTTGCTGTCCAAAAGATGGAAAGCTCACCACAATGCTGATTGTTATCCCTGAATGATTTACTACTTCCTAGAACTATGAACACGTGTCTCCGATCCTACATCATGAAATGATATATCATCTGAGGATGGTCAGTATGTGAGTACTGGAATGCAACCCAGGGGGGAATGATAAACAATATATGTATCTATAACATAACGATAAAGAAAAGACAAAATCATAAGTGCAGACCCAAAACATTTAGACAAAGACCTTTTAAAAATCATTAATCTTGAGTAAGGGAGTGTTCACCGACATAATGCGACCCACGAGCTATATGGGTCTGACCTCCGCCTGACCGAGGGACCCAATCCATGTATGCCGCATGATTTTGAGAAATATAAGAATCTAGCAAATGAAACTCTCCCAAATAAAAGACTGTAGAGGTTTTTTCGATTAACAACCTACAGTGATAATCCGTATTTCATGATAGGGACCTCCCAAGTCGGCAAATGCGGTTTTGAGTGATGAGTCACAATGACAGTACACCTTCTCGATGATACTACCAAACTCTATTTAAGGCCCCAATCAAAACCTTTACAAGTTTCTATTTATTAAGAGTTATCCGAATAAGACATATTCCCATTGATATCGTCATACCAAAACTTGCAAGCCATTGTAACCATATCAATTTCATAGTTAGCCATTTAAAACTCTAACCTGTATTTTGAAAATCAAAGAATCATTTATGTTAAAACATTATGTTCAATGCCAATATCCATGTCTTTCCAAGTTATAAGACAACATATAAAAGACAAAATTATTACTCCCTCCATTTCAAAAAGAGTGGCCTAGTTTGACTTGGCACGGAGTTTAAGAAAATAAATAAGACTTTTGAATTTTGTGATCCTAAATTAAAGTTATGTCAAATGTACAAAAATGCCCTTTAATCTTGTGGTCTTAAACATGCCACGTGGAAAGTTGAAAGTAAAATGTTACCAAAAAAGGAAAGAGGTCATCTTTTTTAAACAAACTAAAAAGAAAAGGAGGTCATTCTTTTTGAAACGGAGGGAGTAACATTTAACCGGGACAGAAAATTACCCTATGTTCATCATTTAAACCAAAACTTTTGAAAGACTCATAGATTCCAAAATCCATTATTTATAGGAAAAGCCCTTTTCAAAATCTTATGAGGAAATTCACCTATTCAAAACCAAAAATCCAAATTCTGAAATCATTATATAGTAATTTGAACACAATTAACAAGAGAGGAACATTTGTAATACATTTTCATGAAATCATCTCTCAAACCATAACTCAATTCATAATTTATAAAATATAAAAAATAAAATATAATATGAATCTTGTATGACTAGAGTGAGGTAGGGAGTGTTCAAACATAACTTTTAATGAAAACCTTAAGAAAAGGATCTTGAGACCTAACCTTAGATCTTGCTTCTTGAAGTTTTGGGGAAGAAGAGGATGTAACACCTTGGTCTTAGAAAGAGCTAATTGTAGAAAGAACAAATTTGGAAAGAGCTAAAATAGAAAAATTTTCAAGTTAGCCTTAAATTTCGAGTTCTGGGTGAACTTCAGGCGACCATAACTTTCGGCAAAGGTTGAGTCAGGTGGCCTATAAGGTATCAAATGAAATATCTATGAATCCTCTTTCCAACACCATTGAGTTTGCTAAATTCCAAGTTTGGATGAGGGAGATATGCCCGTTTGAGTTCATCCTGCCTGATTAAGGAAATTCATCCGAATTAAGGAGGGGTATTTTGGTGTTTTCCTTATCCCACTAGCCTAATTCATTTTAAATAATATTTTAGGGGTCTAAACTTTTTTATATCAGCTTTCAAAATTCTAAAATACACTTAGGGTTTTAGAGAAAAATTCAAGGGGAGAAAGAAAGGAGAAGATTCAAGCGTTCAAGATTTTCTTGCAATCATCGAGGGATTTCGCCAAGGCTTCGATCCTAACGAGGTATGTAAGTTTTAATAGTGATGGGTTCGTTCACCCACACGCCAATCATGATTTTTTTTTAGGAATTTCATCAATAGGATTGGATATATTGAGTTCTTGATGAGTTTCTTAAAGCTTGTGTTTCATTATTTAAATATGAGGTTTCACTGAGTTCTTGCAATGAGGATCTTGTATTTGAGTATTGTTCTTGAGTAATTTAGAGTGGATTTCGTTGTAATTGTGTTGGGTCTAAGAATCCAAAAGATTTTGAGAGAAATCATTCGATTTTAGGGGAGTTAGAATGAAATTGAAGTAAGAAAATTCGTCAAAAATCTGGGCAAGGGGTGGGGTGCCACACCACTCAGTGTGCCCCAAACTACCTTCTGTGGTTTAGGGGCTGGTGCCCCACGCCACTCAGTGCGCTGGGGTCGCCAGGTCCCCTACCCCTCCGTCCTTCTTTCCATGTGAGTTCCCCCGAATCGTACCTATGTTCTCTACTTGATATCCACACTTAAAATCTTCATTAATCCTTGAAAGATCATGCATATCCAAGTCATAACTCTTGAATTCATAATTCAAATTCAAGATAGAGTTAAGAGTAAAGTCCGAGGAAGTTCCTTTGAGTAAATTGGGAAGTCTTTTTGCAAACTTTTAAAACTTGTTTTTAGACTTGAGTACTTGATTATGAGGATGAGGAGAGTTGAGTTTCATTTTTTCAAAATGAATATATGGGGACTAAGTATTCCCAAGAGGAGCTTATGTGGAGTTTATGAGGAGTTGAGAGGAAACCTTGATTTCCAAATGAGTTTATGAGGAGTTTTGATTACTATCTCTTTTAAGAGAACCCTTTTGTGTAATAATCTCAAAGTTTATGATGAGGAAATGTTTTTAAACATATGAGCATAAGTTATATTATTGGGAGTAGTACTGAGTACCGATATGGGGACAAGTTTAGACAACTCAACGTCCTCATAAATAATGTATGCCAACGTGGGTAGAAAGGGTCATAGTTTAGTGGATCCACTTAGTTGAGGATGTCTTACACTCTGGAAAGGTATAGGACAGTTCTGGCAGCGTGGGGGAGACGCTGTATCATCAGATAGCTCATAGTGATGGTTGTCGGTTAGAGAACTTCCAAATAAGAGTAAAGAATTATTATTGTATTTTTAAATACATTGATTTGTTATCTACTATTTTTAAACGCTTTATATAAACTGCATCCTTATTTTTGTTTTATACTGTATTGAGATGAGTATCCATTAGTTGAGGTTAAGTTGAGTGGAGATGAGGAGAGTATGTTTCATTATTTCCAAGTTCAAGCTTTTATGTTATGTTCAGTGTTCCCCTTACATGATCGTACATTCAATGTACTGATGCCTTTTGGCCTGCATCGTTTCATGATGCAGATATAGGTAACTAGGGTTATCAACAGTCGCTTCGTTGATATCACTTGCAGTTCGAGTTAGCTTTGGTGAGCCTCCTTGCTTCTGGAGGATTCAATTTATATCTTTCAGTTTTGTTAGGATGTCGTGGGTCTTGTCCCGACTGTCATCTTAGTTGTTAGAGGCTTCATAGATAGACAATAGTGTTTTGAGGAGACTTTTTCATTTCCATTGTTAATGTTTGAGTTCACTTAGGCCAGTAATGGTTCTCTAGTGTCGTCCACATCCAGGGTGTAGGCTCAAGGTGTGATAGAGGAGAAACTAACTTATAAAATCTCCTAGAATAAGACTTTTTGGGGAAGCTAATAGTCATGGGTTAGGGTTATGTGATGAGGAAAGGGATAAAATACCCCTCCTAAAACATGAAAAAAAGAAAAAACCGAAACATGCTTACAAATTGAATTTAGCAAATGAAACTCATGAGTTGGAACAAATTTTTTTATTATGGCTCGTTTGGACATGGAAGTCTTTTTTGTAAAAAAAAAAATATTCTCAAAAGATTATTTGTTTTTTCAAAAGGGGTAGGAGATTGGGTAATGGGATGTTATTACAAACTAGATAATTGAATCTTTACAAAAATTATAAAAGTTCTGGTAACCAACCAAGTGAGTTATTAAGTATTCCTTCAAAATATTGTTACTTTTTTGTTAGTTTATCAGGTAAAGTTTCAATTAAATCTCTATCCAAATGCTTTAGACTGTAAAAATAATAAAAGATTGAAAAACTTACCATTTAGCATAAAAGCCTCTCTAGATTGTAAAATCTTTTTAAATGCTTGAGACTTTTGGGGATCAATTAGTATTTTTTTTTCTGTTTTGGTTTTGCAAGAGGAGATAATGAAATTTAAAAGGAAATTTGTGAGCTGCTTTGTTGTTTCAAGAACAATTTATATTTCTTTCTCTTGTGTTTTGACACTAGACTTGCACACATAGGCATAGATATATAGATACTAAACACTTTCTGGGGAAGATTTGAAATAGTCTGAAGTAGAAAATATTTAAATTAAGATAAAGAACAACACATTAGCTTTTACAAGAAAGTGTGACAAGTTGTAAATCCCACGTAACACACGTAAGTTCTGTGAGACTCATTTAATTTTACAATTTGGTTGAGTTTTGTTGTAAATTTCACGTGACACACGCAAGTTGTGGAGGTCATCACAAATCTCCACAATTAAACTGTCAGAAAAAAATTGTATAGAGGGTTGAAAAATACACCACAAAATGGTCTTTAAGTGGGGGTTCTTATAACCCCACAGATAAGGTGTGGCAATGTAGCTTACTTTTTGTAGTGTGAAAAGAAAATGCGGCAAGCTGTAAATTTTACGTGACACATGCATGTTGCATGAAACTTAATTTATTTTATAATTTAGTGAATTTTAATTTTACACTTTTGAGTTCACTAATATATAAAATTAAAAAAATCGTCACACTACTTGTGAGGCACGGCATTAATTTTTTTTTTATCTCAACAATTTATTATATTCTTTTTACATGCTCATCCACACTTTTGTAGTACCCTTACACATACATAAATTTATAGTGGCATTTTGATTCTCAAGACACATTTTTTCTTATTTAAAGGATATATCTTGAAAGATGGCGGGGTCTTGCGTGACCCCTACCTTGAATATTTACTAATTTCAACTTTACAAAGAGGAAGATATTCTGCAAAAACCTCCAAGTATCTAGCCAAAAGACCATTACATCTAAAGCTAGAAAATATAGTGGTTAACTAGCCTATGTACAACCAAAGAATGTGAAGGACCACTTAAAATAATAATATTCTTGTGGACCTTCTTAAGAAATCATAGTGGCTTAAAGAACAAACTTGAGTATCTTTAGCCCTTATTTGGGTAAAATCAAAACCTTAGAAGATAATAGAAAAAACAAATTGGATACATGAATTAAAAGTATGTAAGGTTATGTCATGATAAAAAATTCAGGGTCATGATGACACCTACTAAAATCAGAAGTAGGTAAGCCAACTCATTTCCCAGAACCATCGGTAACGGACCTAGAAAGAAGAATAGATAGAAAGATGCAAAATAAATAGTCCAAGAAAGACCAACTATCTCACTTCTTTCATACCCTTTTCGTGTGATAAAGTTCAACTCTATAAGAGTTTCTTTCTAATTTGTGCTTGCGCATATCTTTTAGATCATGCGTCCACGAAGATCTGTTTGAGGTCGTCCTGTTAGGTGGAATGTTGATCCTCAGGATCAAGGGGTCCCCAATGCACCAGTAGTGCAACCCCAAGGAGAGGTCACTAATGCTGAGTTTCGGGATGCTATTTGGATATGGAGTCATGTGGTGACCAACCAAGCTGGGAAAAGAGAGAATCGACAGGATGTGGCTTATACATCTAGGATCCGTGAGTTCTTAAGGATGAATCCTCCAGACTTCATCGATTCTAGTGTCATTGAGGATCCAAAATTTTTTGTGGAAGAGTTGCTGAAATTTTTTGTGGTGATACATGTTGCAGATGCTGACCGAGTGGAGTTAGTTGCGTACCAGCTCAAGGGAGTGGCGAGGATTTGGTATGACCAATGGAGAAAGAGTAGGGCTTAAAGGGCACCAATTGTGAGTTGGGCTATGTTTGGAAGTGCCTTCATGGGGCGTTTCTTTCCCTGTGAGATGAGAGAGGCAAATGTAAGAGAATTTCTCACTCTTAACCAGGAATCCATGAGTATGCATGAGTACAGCCTAAAGTTCACTCAACTGTCCCGTCATGCTCTGGAGATGGTTGCTAATATGAGGAGCATGATGAGCTTATTTGTGTGTGGGTTGTCTCGATTGTCAATCAAAGAGGGTAATGCTGCGATGTTGATAGGGGATATGGACATAGCAAGGCTGATGATCCATGTGCAGCAAGTTGAGGAAGACAAGTTGGGAGATATTGAAGAGTTTTGGAACAAGAAGGCTAAGGCAACATGTAATGAGTTCGGACAACAGAAGACCAGAAATTCAAACCGGTCATCTTTTCAGCAAAAGCCAAATGGACCTGCTCCATCATATGCTAGTGCACCTGCACCAAAGAACAAAGGTGAGTTCAGGAATAAGAACTCGAAGAATTTCAAACCTCGACTTACTCAGTCTCAAGGTAGTGTGGCACAAGGGACCAACTAGATTCCTGCATGTGCTAAGTGTGGTAGGCTCCACTGGTTGCTTCAAGTGTGGTCAGAATAGTCACTTCATGAGAGAGTGCCCTAAGAACATGCAAGGTAGTGGTAATGGGGAAATAGAGCCCAATCTTCATCAATGGCTCCGCTAGACAGAGCTGTACCTAGAGGAGATACTTCAAGGCCAGACGGAGGAGTAAACAATCTGAATGCTATCACCAGTCGTCAAGAACAACATAATTTACCAAATGTTGTCACTTGTCTGATCAAAGTCCTTACTTTTGATGTTTGTGCTTTACTTGATCCTGGTGCAAGTTTATCTTTTGTGACTCCATATGTTGCTATGAGGTTCGATATTATTCCCCAACAACTTCTTGAGCCCTTCAGTGTTTCCACACCTATTGGTGAGTCTATTCTAGCTGAGAGAGTTTATTGTGATTGTACAATTTTTGTCAATCAAGACGACACCATAGCTGACTTAGCCGAGTTAGAAATGGTGGACTTTGATGTTATTCTAGGCATGTAATGGCTTCATGCTTGTTATGCCTCAGTTGATTGTAGAACTCGAGTAGTTAAAGTTCCAGTTTCCTATTGAGATAGTTATTGAGTTAAAGAGTAGTTCATCAGTGCCTAATGGTCATTTTATTTCGTAACTTAAGGCCAGAAAGTTAGTTTCCAAGGGGTGCATCTATCACTTAGTCCGAGTTAATGACTCTAGTGTTGAGACACCACCTATTCAGTCAGTTCCAGTTGTGAGTGAGTTTCTAGCAGTCTTTCCAGATAATCTTCCCGGAGTCCCTTCTGAGAGAGAAATAAACTTTGGTATAGATATTGTTCCCGATACTCAACCTATTTCTATTGGGCCATATAGAATGGCTCCTGCTGAGTTGAAATACCTACTTGATAAATGTTTCATTCGACCAAGTGTCTCACCTTGGGACACTCCGGTCTTATTTGTGAGGAAGAAAGACGGTTCTCTTATGATGTGTATCGATTACCACCAATCGAACAAGATTAATATAAAGAATAAGTATCCCCCTCAAAGGATTGATGATCTTTTTGATCAACTTCAGTGTGCCACTTGCTTTTCTAAGATAGACCTCAGATCGGGCTATCATCAGTTGAGAGTAAGAGAGAGTGATATTCCAAACACAACTTTCGGGACCCGCTATGGTCATTATGAGTTTCTAGTCATGTCTTTTGGTTTGACTAATTCTCCTGCAACGTTCATGGACCCTATGAACAGATTGTTTAAGCCTTCGCTTGACATGTTTGTTATCATGTTCATTGATGACATTCTGATTTATTCGAGGAATGAAGAGGATCATGCTAGTCATCTCAGAGTAGTTCTCCAAACTGTCAGAGATAGAGAGTTGTATGCCAAATTTTCTAAGTGTGAGTTTTGGCTTGAGTTAGTGGCATTCTTAGGCCATATTTTTTCTGGTGATGGGATTCGAGTTGAAACTCAGAAGATTGAGGCAGTACAAAATTGGCCTTGACCCACATCTCCAACTAATATTTGGAGTTTCTTGGGATTGACTTCTTATTATAGAAGTATTTTCGAGGGTTTTCATCTATTTCATCCCTATTGACAAAGTTGACTCAGAAGACTGCAAATTTCCAATGGTTGAAAGCTTATGAGAAAAGTTTTCAAGAATTGAAAACACAGTTGACTACTGCCTCAGTGTTGACCTTACCGGAGGGTACACAAGGCTTTGTTGTGTATTGTAATGCGTCCAAAGTTGGACTGAGTTGTGTATTGATGCAGAATGTCAAAGTTATAGCTTATGCCTGCAGATAGGTTAAAATTCACGAGAAGAATTACCCAACCCATGATCTAGAGTTGGCTGCTATACTGTTTGGATTGAAAATATGGCGTCACTATCTCTATGGTGTTCTTGTTGATGTGTTCACCGATCACAAGAGTCTTCAGTATGTGTTCAATCAAAAAGAGAAGGTAAGCCGAGGGATAGAGAAGAGTTCCAGAACAAGAAAACTAAGACAACGGGAAATGAGTTTGGGTAGCAGAAGAGCAATGCAAACCGGTCATCTTTTCAGCAAAAGCGAAATAGACCCGCTCCATCGTCTGCTAGTGCACTTGCACCAAGGAACATAAGTGAGTTTAAGAATCAGAATTTTCAGAACTTCAGAGCTAGACCTGCACAATCTCAAGGTAGTGTGGCACAAAGAGGTAATGGGACTTCTGCATGTGCTAATGGTGGTAGGAACCACACAGGAGCGTGTCTCTATGGCTCCACTGGTTGCTTTTAGTGTGTGGTCATAATGGTCACTTCATGAGAGAGTGCCCAAATAATAGGCAGTGACGTGGTAATGGGGAAATCGTGCCCAATCTTCTTAAGTGGCTCCGCCAGAAAAATCTACACCTAGAGGAGCTACTTTAGGGACAGGAAGAGGGGCAAACCGTCTGTATGCTATCACCGGTCGCCAAGAGTAAGAGAATTCACCTGATGTTGTCACGGGTGTGATCAAAGTCTTTACTTTTGATTTATATGCATTGCTAGATCCAGGTGCGAGTCTATCTTTTGTGACTCAATATATAACTATGAGGTTTGATATTATTCTCGAACAACTTCTTGAGATCTTTAGTGTTTCTACACCTGTTGGTGAGTTTATTCTAGCTGAGAGCGTTTATCGTGATTGTACCATTTCTGTCAATCACAAGGACACCATGGCTGACTTAGTCGAGTTAGACATGGTAGATTTTGATGTTATTCTAGGTATGGACTGGCTTCACGCTTGTTATGCCTCAGTTGATTGTAGGATCGAGTAGTTAAGTTTCAGTGTCCTAATGAGCCAGTTTGTGAGTGGAGGAGTAGGTCAGCAATGCCTAAGGGTCATGTTATTTCGTACCTTAAGGCGAGAAAGTTAGTTTCCAAGGGGTACATCTATCACTTAGTCCAAGTTAATGACTCAAGTATTGAGACGCCACCTATTTAGTCAGTTCCAGTTTTGAGTGAATTTCCATAGGTCTTTCCAGATGATCTTCCCAGAGTCTCTCCTGAGAGAGAAATAGAGTTCAGTATATATATTCTTCTTGATACTCGTCCTATATCTATTCTGCCATATAGAATGGCTCCAGCTGATTTGAAAGAGTTAAAAGAGCTGTTGAAAAATCTTCTTGATAAAGGTTTCATTCGACCAAGTGTCTCACCTTGGGGTGTTCCGGTCTTATTTGTGAGAAAGAAAGATGGTTCTCTTAGGATGTATATTGATTACTACCATTAAACAAGGTCACTATCAAGAATAAGTATCCCTTTCCAAGGATTTATGATCTTTTCGATCAACTTTAGGGTGGCATCTGTTTTTCTAAGATAGACCTCAGATATGGATATCATCAGTTGAGAGTAATAGAGAGCGATATTCCAAAAACTGCATTCAGGACCCACTATAGTCATTATGAGTTTCTAGTCATGTGTTTTGGTTTGACTAATGCTCCTGCAGCGTTTATGAACCTTATGAATAAAGTTTTTAAGCTTTATATTAATATGTTTGTTATCGTATTCATCGATGACATTCTAATTTGTTTGAGGAATGAGGAAGATCATGTTAGTCATCTTAGAGTAGTTCTCCAAACTCTAAAGGATAAGGAGTTGTATGCTAAATTTTCCAAGTACAAAATTTGGTTTGATTCTGTGGCATTCTTAAGCCACATTGTTTCTGGTGATGGGATTCGAGTTGGCACAGAAGATTGAGGCAGTGCAGAACTGGCCCAGACCCATATCTCCAACTGATATTAGGATTTTCCTGGATTGGCTGGTTATTATAGGAGGTTTGTCGAGGGGTTTTCAACTATTTCATCCCCATTGACTAAGTTGACTTAGAAGACAACAAAGTTTCAATGGTCTGAAGCTTGTGAGAAGAGCTTTCATGAATTGAAAACTAGGTTGACTACTGCCCTAGTGTGACCTTACCAGAAGGTACACAAGGTTTTGTGGTATATTGTGAAACGTCCAGAGTTGGATTGGGTTGTGTATTGATGGAGAATGGCAAGGTTATAACTTATGCCTCTAGACAACTTAAGATTCATGAGAAGAATTACCCAACCCATGATTTAGAGTTGGCTGCAGTAGTGTTTGCTTTGAAAATATGGCGTCACTATCTCTATGGTGTTCATATTGATGTGTTCACCGATCACAAGAGTCTTCAGTATGTGTTAAGTCAGAAAGAGCTTAATCTCAAACAGAAGAGGTGGTTGGAGTTACTCAAGGATTATGACATGAGCATTCACTATCACCCATGTAAAACTAATATTGTTGTTGATCCTTTGAGTAGGTTGTCTATGTGTAGTAATTCCCATGTTGAGGAAGGCAAGAAAGAATTAGCCATAGATGTGCATAGACTTCCACGATTAGGAGACCGGTTAATGGATTCCCATTAAAGAGGAATGTTGGTGTAAATAGGGCTGAATCATCACAAGTGTCCGAAGTGAAAGAGAAAAAAGGCCAAGATCCTGTTTTGCTTAAATTGAAGGCAAATGTTCATAACCAGAAAGTGATGGCTTTTGTACAAGGGGGAGATGGTGTATTAAGGTATCAAGGTAGATTGTGTGTACCAAAGGTGGATGAAATCCAAGAGAGGGTCATGAAGGAAGCTCATAGCTCCAGATACTCTATCAATCCGGGTTCCACAAAGATGTATCGTGACTTGAGAGAAGTCTATTGGTGGAGTAGTATGAAGAGGTGTATTACAAAGTTCATTGCTAAGTGCCCAAATTGCCAACAAGTCAAGGTAGAGCCTTAGAGGCCAGTGGTATGGTTCAGAACATAGATCTTCCAGAATGGAAGTGGAAGATAATCAATATGGATTTCATTACTGGTTTACCGTGGTCTCGCAGGCATCATGATTCGATTTGGATGATTATAGATCAAATGACTAAATCAGCCCATTTCTTGCCAGTAAAGACTACATTTTCAGCAGAAGATTATGGCAATTTATATATTCAAGAGGTAGTCAGACGTCATGGAGTTTCGGTATCTATCACTTCAGATAAAGGCGTACAATTCACCACACAATTTTTGAACTCTTTCTAGAAGGGTTTGAGTTCGAAGGTGAACCTTAGTACTGCTTTTCATCCTTAGACTAATGGTCAAGGAGAGCACACATTTCAAACTTTAGAGGATGTGTAGAGGGCGTGTGTGATCAGTTTCAAGGGTAATTGGGATGATCACTTACCTCTCATCGAATTTGCTTACAACAACAATTTTCACTATAGTATCCAGATGGCTCCTTATGAAGATCTTTATGGGAGAAGATGTAGATCTCCTATTGGATGGTTTGAGGTTGGTGAAGATGGGATTATAGGACCAGACTTAGTTCATCAAGTTATGGAGAAAGTAAAGACTATTCAAGAAAGGTTGAAAACATCGCAAAGTCGTTAGAAATCCTATACCGATGTTAGGAGAAGAGACTTAGAGTTTGAGGTAGATGATTGTGTTTACTTGAAGGTTTCATCTATGAAGGGTGTTATGAGATTTGGTAAGAAGGGGAAACTCAGTCCCCGTTATATTGATCCTTATACGATATCCAAAAGTATTGGCAATATGGCTTATGAGTTTGAGCTACCGTCAGAGTTAGCAGTAGTCCATTCGGTATTCCACATTTCAATGTTGAAGAAGTGTATAGGCAATTCTTCGCTTATCATACTGACTGAAGATATTAGTATTAAGGACAACCTATCTTACAAGGAGATTCCCGTTAAGATTCTAGATCGTCAGGTTCACAAGTTGAGAACCAAGGAGGTTGCATCAATCAAGGTTTTATGGAAGAACTAGTTTGTTGAGGAAGCTACATGGGAGGCCGAGAAGGATATGAAGAAGAGATACCCACATCTCCTTGAGTCCAGAGAAAGTCCAAATCAAGGTACTAATTTTTTCTGGGTTTCTAAGTTGAAATGTTGTGTTAAATTGCATGTTGAGTGATTGAACTGGGTGTTGGATATTACCACCCTTAGTCTACTTAGAGTAATCTCATTTGAGGACGAATGTTTCCAAGGGGGAGATATTGTAACATCCAACCATAGGAAGAGCTAAATATAGAAAGAACTAATTTGGAAAGAGCCAATTTAAGATTTGTTCAAGTTAAGCTTAAAATGTGTGTTTTGGGTCAACTTAAAATGGCCATAACTTTCAGTACATGATGAGTTAGGTGGCCAATAAGATATCAAATGAACGGTCATGGAATCCTCTTCCCAACACCACCGAGCTTGCTAAATTTTGAGTTCGGATGAAGGAGATATGCCCGTTTGAAGTTAGCCTGTCTAGTTAAGGAAAGTTACCCGAATTATAGAGGGGTATTTTGGTCTTTTACTTACCCCATCAATTTAAAATGATTTTTTAGTAATATTTAGGGTCAAATATGATTTGGGTAAGTTTTACAAATCGTAATTTACACTTAAGGTTTTGAGAGGAGTTCAAGAAGAGGAAAATAGGAGAAAAGGAAGAACGAACGAGATCTCTTGCGAATCAAGGGTTTGTTTCATCAAATCAAGGTATGTAAGTTTTCATAGTACTGGGTTCGTTCACCCACACACCAATCATGATTTACATATTCGAATTCATCCATAAAGATTGAAAGATTTAAGTTCTTGATGAGTGTTCTTGAAGTATTTCTTTCGTTCTTGAAATAGAATGGGTTCGATGAGTTCTTTAGATAATTGTATTGAGTTTGAGAGTTGTTTTTGAGTAGATTCTCGTGTACTTCTATTGGGTAATGGAATTTAAGGAAAATTTGAGAAAATAAATCGATTATAGACGAATTAGGGTAAAAAAATAAGAAGAAAAATTCATCGGTAAATTTAGGGGATGACTGGGGCTGCGCCCCCCAACTGTGCGCCAGATTAGTGTCTCTAAAGATCAGGGTCTGGTGCCCCGCGCCGGCAGTGCGCCAGGGTCACCTACCCCCAACCATTTTTTTATCGTTTGCTCCGTCTAAGTCCTTTTAAAGTATACCTTTATTCCCTATTGATTCTAATTACTCTAAACTACATCTAAACATCGAGAGATCATTCATAACATGAATCATAACCCTTTAATCCATAATTCAAATTCAAGGTAGAGTTAAGAGTAAAGTCTTGAGAGTTCTTTCGAGTCTTTTGAGGAGTCTTTTACAATCTTTTAAAAACTTGTTTAAAGACTTGAGTACTTGAGTATGAGGATGAGTAGAGTTGAGTTTCATTTTTCAAAATCAATATATGGGAACTAAGTATTCCCAAGAATAAATGTTTTCACATTTATGAAGAGGGGAAACACTGATTTCCAAATAAGTTCTTGAGGAGTTTTGAGTACTATCTCTTTTAAGAGAAATCTTCTGAGTAATAATCTTAAAGTTGAGGATGATGAAATGTTTTTTAAAACATTTGAGCTAAGCTATATTTTAGGAGTAGTATTAGACAGCAATATGGGGGAGAGTTCAAACAACTCACATCCCCCATAAAGTATGTAGCCAACGTGGGTAGAAAGGGTCATACTTTTTAGATTATTCCTTATTGATTTTTAAGCAACTTAGTGGATCCACTTAGTTGAGGAGTTCTATACCCCGGCAAGGTATAAGACAATTCTGGCAGTGTGGGCGAGACGCTCTATCATCATATAGCTTAGAGTGATGGTTGTCTATTATAGAATCTCTCAAACAGAGTTTGTTTTGTATTTTTACATACAAACTAAGTTATATTATATTTTCCAATACATTGAGTTGTTATCTACTATTTCAATTTTTTTTCTTTATATTGCATCACTGTTATTGCTTTTATATTGAAATGAGTTGAGATTGAGTTGAGATGAGGTAAGTTGTTTCTTCAAGTTCTAGTTCAAGCTTATGTCATGTTTTAGATTTACCCTTGTATGCTCGTACATTCCATTTGTCCTGCATCTTTCATGATGCAGATACAGGTAACCAGGATTATCAACCGGCGCCTCATTGATCCAGTTGAGTTCTAGAGTTGTTTGGTGAGCCTCCTTGCTTCCAGAGGATCCCTCATTTATGTTTTATAATTTCAGTTTTATTATTAGGATGTCATGGGTCTTGTCCTGATGTCTATCTCAGTTAGTAGAGGCTTTATAGAAAGATAGACAATAGTAGTTCATGAGTCTTGTTCATTTTAGTTGTTTTGTTCTAGACTTGAGTTGCCCTTGAGGCTAGTTTGAATGTTTTATTTCTAAAATATTCTGAGAGTATCTTTTGAGATATTGAGTTAAAGTTTACTATTGAGTTATTTTAATGTTGAGTAAGTCTTCCACTGAGTATTGAGCCAGGCCAAGGGTTCACTTGGGGCCAACAATGGTTCTCGAGTGCCGGCCACGTCTAGGGTATAGGCTCGGGGTGTGACATTGTGTGTCCCCTAGGTGGATGAACTCCAAGAGAGGATCATGGAGGAAGATCATAGCTTCAGATACTCTATCCATCTGTGTACCACAAAGATATATCGTGACTTGAGCGAAGTCTATCGGTGGAGTAGTATGAAGAGGTGTATTGCGGAGTTTTTTGCTAAGTGCCCGAATTGCCAACAAGTCAAGGTAGAGAACCAAAGGCCCGGTGGTATGACTCAAAATATAGATCTTCTGAAAGGGAAGTGGGAGATGATCAATATGGATTTAATTATTGGTTTTTCGCGGTCTCGTAGGCAACATGATTCGATTTGTGTGATTGTAGATTGGATGACTAAGTCATCCCAGTTTTTGTCGGTAAGGACTACCTATTCAACAAAAGATTATGAAAGATTATATATTCAAGAGGTAGTCAGACTTGATGGATTTTCGGTGTACATCATTTCAGATAAAGGAGCACAATACAACTCCCAATTCTGGAAGTTTTTCCTGAAACGTTTGGGTTGGAATGTGAACCTTAGTACTGCTTTCCATCCTCAGACTGATGGTCAAGCAGAACGCACAATTCAAACTTTAAAGGATATGTTGAGGGCATGTGTGATCGATTTCAAGGGTAATTGGGGGTGATCACTTACCTCTCATTGAGTTTGCTTACAATAACAATTATCACTCTAGCATCTACATGGCTCCTTATGAGGCTTTTTATGGGAGAAGATGTAGATCTACTATTAGATGGTGTGAGGTTGGTGAAGCTGGGTTGATAGGACCAGGCTTAGTTCATCAAGCTATGAAGAAAGTGAAGATCATTCAAGAAAGGTTGAAAATAGCGCAAAGTCGTTAGAAATACTATACTGATGTTAGGAGAAGAGACTTAGAGTTTGAGGTGGACGATTTGGTCTATTCGAAGGTTTCACCCATGAAGGATGTTATGAGCTTTGGAAAGAAAGGGAAACTTAGTCCCCAATATATTGGTCCTTACAGGATATCCAAGAGGATCAACAATGTAGCTCATGAGTTGGAGCTACCATAAGAGTTAGTAGTAGTCCATCCAATATTTCACATTTCAATGATGAAGAAGTGTATGGACGATCCTTCACTTATAGTACCTACTGAAAGTATGGGTTTTAAGGACAACTTATCTTATGAGGAGATCCCCGTTGAGATACTTGATCGTCAAGTTCACAAGTTGAGAACCAAGGAGGTAGCATTAGTCATGGTCTTATGGAGGAATCAGTTCGTTGAGAAAGCTACTTGGGAGACTGAGGAGGATATGAAGAAGAGATACCCACATCTCTTCCCTGAAAAAATTCCAGACCAAGGTAATTGTATTACCTCAAAAATATCAGACTTAGAACTTTGCAGTAGAAAATAACAGAAATTGGTGAATCACGGCTGGGTTCACGGACCATGAAAGGATCCACGGTCCATCGAACTGCCTGTGGTTCACACCCAACTCAGAAGTGGTGGACCACGGAACCCTTCACGGGCCATGGACCACCACACGAGCTATGGGGAGGCTCGTTGAAGTGAGATAGAACCTCCTAAGCTTAGGAATCAGACCACGGAGCCCTCCACGGGCTGTGATCTTGATGACGGGCCGTGAGAGGGTTCGTGAACTTAAGCCAACAGACCACAGCCCAAGTGAAGAACCACGGTGACCTTCATGGTCCGTGGTCCTTTACACGGGCTGTGGTAGGGCCCATGGTTAACCTCCCCCAACAACCAGTAGCCACTGGCCAACATACCTCGACCTATACGACGGACCGTGGTCCTTGTTACGGTCCGTCATTTCGTCCGTGGTCAGTCTCTGTCAGCTTTTAAGTCAGGTCATTTTGGTCTTTTCCCCTATGCATTGGGCATTTAAACTTTGTCGTTTTACACCTAAACTATGTCGTTTTGATAAGTTTAAGCCTAATTTCTAATCAGAACCTACCCCAATAGATTAATCACCAAAAAATAGAACGAAGAGAAAATTAAGAGGCACCAATTTTGCCTCAAGAGCGCAGCAGGTTTTCTTCAGTTCCAACCCCAAAATGGAAGGCTTTCTCCATAGATTTCATCACCAGTTATGTGGGATTTCACTAGTTGATTCCTTTCTTTCACTAGGTCCCTAGAATTCAGTCAGATTTCTTGATTCTCGATATCATTTTTAGACCCAGGGTTTTAAAACCTTGGAGAATTGTTGTGAATTAGCTGTTATAGTGTTCCTAATCAGATTATCATGTATTCGTAAATTCGTTGTTTAGTTCCTCGCATGAAACCCATGACCCTAGTTGTGTAGATTCTCTTAGTTTAGAAATTACACTTGCTAGGTCAGTTAAAGAGATAAACATGCCCCAGTTTTCGAATGTTACATTGTCAGTTCCTAAATGTTATATTCTCAGATTTGCATGTCCGAACATTGAGCTATCCAGTATTTCATTTATGTTGTGGTTTACACATTTCTACTTGGGAGTAGACTTAACACTGAGTTGGACTAGGGTTGTCACGACCCGAGAGCACTCGCTTGTCGTAACCGGCGTATTCGACCTCGAAGAGGTCAAATACAAGCTTCATGGATCATTCATTGCATACGATACTTAAAAAAAAATAGAGAAGAATTTAAAACTTTCTTCACACACGAAGATACTTTCAATAAATAGCAAGCGGAAGACTTTCTAGACTTTATACAATATGTCTCAAAACCATCAAATACTTGAATACAACATTGAGACTAAACCCACTCAAAACTATAACAAAACTACAAGACATAAAGAACCATGTTGGTTATTGTCCTCGAATCTATGAGGACTCACCAAGTCTTCATCTTCAAAACACCTTAGAAACCTATCCATCAACCATGGAATACCCACGTTTTCAAATCCCTACACTTTAGTCAAAAGGGAAAGAAAGGGGTTAGTACAATTAAGTACTAAGTATGGAAACCGTGTAAAAAATGCTAAAAAGGACATTTGGTTGAAAGTCCTGCCTTATGCCATTTTAGTAAAACTTCACGAACATTGACAAGTTATAAAACCTAACCAACATTGACAAATTATAAAACATAACCAACATATAAGACATTACCCACATTACAGATGTACTCAACATTTTCACCACGTAACTCATTTCATCATCCAAGGACCCTTATCTAAGGTTACCCTGAGACACACTTGAGTGAGACATGAAATGGCCGCCCATACAACCTCTTCATACACACCTAAGTGTTCCTCAAGGCTACTATAGACAAGAACCATCATGCTTCCAAGTAACATACTAAGTAACTCACTTCATTAACATAAGTTATTCATTCAACAAATCATCTAGACAATAAGTAAACATTCTTCTTTAAAGTCATTTAGGACACATTCATGCATTTAGGGGACTTCACACTTTAGTCATATAGATTAGGGAAATCATTTTGGCGCCTTCAAAGGCTACTCATGCCATGTGTAGATAGCATCTCATACTACTACCTACACGGTGTAGAACCTATCAAGTAACTAGAGTTCACATTAAGGGCATCAAGTTCTACATTTAAAGATCCACGTGTCAAGAATGCTCATAGCACCAATTTCCAAGAGATTCAATAACAAGGCTCGCCCAATATATACATCATGTCGTCACACCAAGCACAAGCACGTATCAAGAAGGGCCGACGCCCTGTATCAAGAAGGGTCAAAGCCCAATAATCAAGAGAACCAAGAACCATATTAAAAATGGCTTTCTAATTCGTACTTAAAATGGACAACTTCCATTCATAAGACGGACTAAAAATCCAGAGTCAAGATGACAAATGATCCGAATCAAGAGGCATGCCAAGAGTGACAAAGTCACAGCCACAAGAAGGACAGGGTCCCAACAAGAGTGCTAGATGATCAAATAGTCTGTACAAGTGGGCGAGTTACATGAGCGTCTTTAACGCCTTAAAGGATACCAACATGACAATGCCAAGTGACAAGAGTAACCAAGGTATCGA
This sequence comes from Solanum gracilifrons, assembly GCA_029582605.1. Classification (NCBI taxonomy): domain Eukaryota; kingdom Viridiplantae; phylum Streptophyta; class Magnoliopsida; order Solanales; family Solanaceae; genus Solanum; species Solanum gracilifrons. The sequence continues at coordinate 8,362 of JAJOOH010000366.1, read as the reverse complement.
GATAACCCTTCTAATATACAAGAAAATAAAAAGAGTACAAGTACAAGTTTATACACAAATCTCGGGCTTTAGCATAGAAACAATTCAGCAAAACATCAAGAATTTAAACCGTAGCCCGACCAACGTTTCAACGTTCTCAGCTTGTACACGAGTATATATAACCTTAAAAATACAATTACATAACTTCTTTAACTTCTATTAGCTCAGTAATGTTGACGTAAAATAGGATCATCATCAAAAGTAAGCCTAGCATGTACAAATACAATTATGCTCCCAAAACAGTGAATCTGTCCAGCCTGGTACCTCAAGTCGCAAGCTAGATTTGAAAAGGAAAATGGAAAAACAGGACTTTATAACCTTCATGAAAGATGTAGGTACATATCTAAAGGTTCCAAATAAACAAGAATCACTGAAAATATGTTTTTTACAAAAAGATATATTCAAAACACTACAGCTGATCATACAGGATTTCAATTTCCGAAATCCGGGCAGAACTTGCCCTATGTTGCGTCCCATATTTCGTGTCCATAACAGTTAAATCAGAGTTTTACATAAACATAAAGTTGTAGGCATACGAGTTAGATTTTCAAATCATATTTATTCATTGTAAACGAAGTTCTAGAGAACAAGATATGCATAAATTACCAAACACTACCCAGCTCAGAAATAGAGCTCATCACTTACATATGAAAGGAATGGCATAGCTTATCGATTTATATTCAACATAGCTTTTCATTTATCAAGAAGAGCACCTAAATCTACCAATTCAAGAGATGACATTCAACAATATAATGCACTTCCCATTCCATCATCTTTATTCATAAGTGTTAAGAGAGAACATACTTTTAATCACAATACAATAATACTTTATTCAAGATCACCTTGGGATCACATGAACACATTTATATTCACACATGACTACCTTTACTTAATTAGATTCTCATTCAAATCCTTTACATCACATTCACATATATGATATTGTCAACATTTCAATTCCTCATATAATGCCTTCAAGGCCATAATCGTAATAAGATCCATAATTAAACACCTCCACCATAAGTGGATCAAACCAAGCAAGAACAATTATATCAATAACATGAGATTAAGCTAACTTACCATCCTCCAAAGCCATAATCCATAACACTCAAGTCCCAACCATTTTACTTACCACAAGAGAATTCATCCATAACTTGCCCATAAGGCCACAACTCTCAATTCATCCATACACATCAATTCATAATAGAAAGTTGTAGAAAATCATAAGAGTCACTAATACAACCCAATCCAAACACAATTTCATAAACTTTGAATCATAAGCAAAAGACCCACTTCATAAGCAAATTTAGGAGTTTAGGGAAAACATGGGTTCTTCAAGGAATTCCATATGAAATCATCTTAAAAACATTAATCAAACATTAATTCATCAATATAATGGCTTAGAAAACGTTTTGCCAATGAACCCAAGCTTAGATTAGAATTTGAGATTTTTATTCTTTGAAACATTTTTGAAACCCTTTTGATTGGACTCCTTGAAAGAAAGATTGATCAAGGATCAAGGGTCACCATACCTCTAAGTTGGAAACCCACAAAAATTGAAGAAGAAAGCACTCGAAATCTTCAACCCTAGCTCCAACTTGACCTTCTTCAATGGAGGATTGTAGAGAAAGATATTTGAGAGGAGGTGGGTTTCTTTCTTTATTCTAATTGGAGTGACTTAAATAAAAGAATATTGGTCAAAAAGGGGCTTTATAATTTCTAGGAAAGGCAAAGAATAATAAGAACTCAACTTAGGAAAAGAATTAAGGACCCACAAAGTTAAACTTAAAAGTGTTCCCTAAACCTATCTAAACTCGTCCTTTTGGACAGTGCTTCACTATTTCGGGCTTAACTTTTTACTCCAAGGTCAGAATTGGGCAAAATCGGTGGCGTTGAAAAGAGGACTCAGAGACCTTTAATTGGATAGGTAAAAGTCCACCTAATTAATTTTGAGCTAAAAGATATGACCATTTAAAGTTGACCCTTATAACTCACTAGTTCAAATGACTAGTTTCCGGACGTCACGCTCATTTCTCATCATTTCATCAAGTTCTCACTCCCAACTCACATGTGAGGCTCTAGTTTCACTAGTTCGTTTTTAGGGTCGTTACATGAGTTCCTCACACTTAAGCAGGATTCTCTAAGTGTTCATGAATATGGGTTGAAATTCACCTAATTGTCCCGTTATTCTCCAGAAATGGTTGCGGACATGAGGAGTAGAATGAGCTTATTTTTTGCTGGGTTGGCTCGTCTGTCGAGTAAAAAAGGTAGAGCCGCAATGCTGATAGGTGACATGAATATCTCAAGGTTGATAGTCTTTGTGCAGCACGTAGAGGAAGAGAAGTTGAGGGATAGAGAAGAGTTTAAGAACAAAAGGGCTAAGACAGGGAATGAATCCAAGCAGCAGAAGAGTAATGCAACCCGGTCATCTTTCCAACAGAAAAAGAAGGGACCTGCTCAATCATCTGCTAGTGCACCTGCACCTAAGAACAAATGTGAGTACAATAGTCAGAACTTCAGAGCTAAACATGCTTATTCTTAGGGTAGCATGGCACAAGGGGGTAATAAGCCTCCTGCATGCGCCAAGTGTGGTAGGAACCATTCAGGTATTTGTCGTGAGGGCTCCACTGGTTGTTTCAAGTGTGGTCAAAGTGGGCCTATCATGTGAGAGTGTCCAAAGAACAAGCAGGGAAATGGTAATGGGGGCAATAGAGCCCAGTCTTCTTTAGTTGCTCCACCAAACAGAGCTGCACCTAGAGGGGTTACTTCCGGTACTGGCGGAGGAACAAACTGCTTATATACTATCAACAGTCGCCAAGAACAAGAGGATTCACTAGATGTTGTCACTGGTATGATCCAAGTCTTTGATTTTACTGTTTATGCTTTGTTAGACCCAGGAGCGAGTTTATCTTTTGTAACTCATTATGTTGCTATGAATTTTGATGTTATTCCTGAGCAACTTAGTGAACCATTCAGTGTGTTTACACCTGTTGGTGAGTCTATTCTAGCACAGAGAGTCTATCATGATTGTCCCATTTCCTTCAATCACAAGAGTACCATGGTTAATTTAATTTAGTTAGACATGGTAGATTTTGATGTCATTCTTGGTATGGACTGGCTTCATGCCTGTTATGCCTTAGTTGATTGTAGAACTCGAGTTGTCAAGTTTTAGTTTCCAAATGAGCCAGTTGTAGAGTGGAAACGCAGTTCAGCAGTGCCTAAGGGTCGTTTCATTTCGTACCTTTAGGCAAGAAAGTTAGTTTCTAAGGGCTATATCTATCACTTAGTCCGAGTTAATGACTCTAGTGTTGAGATACCTCCTATTCAGTCAGTTTCAGCAGTAAGAGAGTTCCCAGAAGTCTTTCCAAATGATTTTCCCGGAGTCCCTCCTGAGAGAGAGATAGACTTCGGTATAGATCTTCTTCCAGATACTCGTCCTATATCTATTCCGCTATATAGAATGACACCATCAGAGTTGAAAGAGCTTAAAGAGCAGTTGAATGATCTATTAGATAAGGGCTTTATTCGACCAAGTGTCTCACCTTGGGGCGCTTCGATCTTGTTTGTGAGAAATAAATATAGTTCCCTTAGGATATGTTTAGATTACCATCAATTGAACAAGGTTACCATTAAGAACAAGTATCCTCTTCCAAGGATTGATGATCTTTTCGATCAGCTTCAGGGTGCTTCATGTTTCTCGAAGATAGACCTCAGATCAGGTTACCATCAATTGAAAGTAAGAGAATGTGATATTCCCAAGACAACATTAAGGACCCGTTATGGTCATTATGAGTTTTTGGTCATGCTATTCGATTTGACTAATGAACCTGCAGCATTCATGGACCTTATGAATAGAGTTTTCAAACCTTATTTAGATATGTTTGTTATCGTCTTCATTGATGACATACTAATCTATTCAAGGAATGAAGAAGATCATGTTAGTCATCTCAGAATAGTTCTTCAGACTTTGAAAGATAAGGAGTTATATGCTAAGTTCTCAAAATGTGAGTTTTGGCTTGAGTTTGTGGCGTTCTTGGGCCACATAATTTTCGGTGATGAAATTAGAGTTGATACCCAAAGGATAGAGGCAGTGTAGAGTTGGACTAAACCCACATCTCTAACTAATATTAGGAGTTTCTTGGGCTTGGCTGGATATTATAGAAGGTTTGTAGAGGGATTCTTGTCTATTTCGTCTCATTTGACCAAATTGACTCAGAAAACAGTTAAGTTTCAATGGTTTGAAGCTTGTGAGAAAAGCTTTCAGGAATTGAAAAAGAGGTTAACTACTGCCCTAGTATTGACCTTACCAGAAGGTACGCAAGGTTTTGTGGTGTATTGTGATGCATCTAGAGTTGGATTAGGTTGTGTGTTAATGCAGAATGGCAAAGTTATAGCTTATGCCTCCAGACAGTTGAAAGTTCATGAGAAGAACTACCCAACCCATGATTTAGAATCGGCTGTTGTAGTATTTGCTTTAAAAATATGGCGCCATTACCTTTATGGTGTTCAAGTGGATGCGTTCACCGATCAGAAGAGCCTTCAGTATGTGTTCACTCAGAAATAGCTCAATCTCAGACAGAGGAGGTGGTTAAAATTACTTAAGGATTATGACATGAGTATTCTTTACCACCCAGGTAAGGCTAACGTTGTTGCTGATACTTTAAGCAGGTTGTCTATGGGTAGTACTACCCATGTTGAGGAAGAAAAGAGAGAGTTATCAAAAGATGTGCATAGACTTGCACACCTGGGAGTCAGACTTATGGATTCCACAGAAGGAGGAGTAGTGGTGATAAATGGGGTTAAATCATCATTAGTGTCAGAAGTAAAAGGCAAGCAAGACCAAGACCCTATTTTGCTTGAAATGAAGGCAAATGTTCATAAGCAAAAAGTATTAGCTTTTGAACAAGGGGGAGATGACGTACTGAGATATCAAGGTAGATTGTGTGTACCAATGGTGGATGGACTCCAAGAGAAGATCATGGAGGAGGCTCATAGCTCCAGATATTCCATTCATCCGGGTTCCACAGAGATGTATCATGATTTGAAAAGGTGTATTGGTGGAATATTATGAAGAAGGGCATTGCAGAATTTGTTGCTAAGTGCCCGAATTGCCAACAAGTTAAAGTAGAGCACCAAAGGCCCAGTGGTTTTGCTCAGAATATAGAACTTCCGAAATGGAAGTGAGAGATAAATAATATGGACTTCATCACAGGTTTACCAAGGTCTCGTAGGCAGCATGATTCTATTTGGGTGATTGTCGACAGATGACAATATCTGCCCACTTTTTACCTCTAAAGACTACCATTCAGCAGAGGATTATGTCAGGTTATATATTTAGGAGGTGGTAAGACTTCATGGAGTCCCAGTATCCATTATTTCAGATAGAGGTGCACAATTTACTGCACAATTCTAGAAATTTTTTCAGAAGGGGTTGGGTTCAAAGGTGAACTTAAATACTGCTTTTCATCCTCAGACGGATGGGCAAGCAAAGCGCACTATTCAGACATTGGAAGATATGTTGAGGGCATGTGTGATCGATTTCAAAGGTAATTGGGATGATCATCTACCCTTTATTGAATTTGCGTACAACAATAGTTACCACTCTAGCATCCAGATGGCTCCATATGAAGCTCTTTATGGGAGAAGATGCAGATCTCATATTGGATGGTTTGAAGTTGGTGAATCAGGGTTGATAGGACTAGATTTAGTCTATCAAGCTATGGAGAAGGTGAAAGCGATTCAAGAGAGATTGAAAACGGCGCAGAGTCGTTAGAAATCCTACACTGATGTCAGGAGAAGGGCGTTAGAGTTCGAAGTAGATGATTGGGTATATCTAAAAGTTTCACCCATGAAGGGTGTTATGAGGTTTAGTAAGAAGGGGAAACTTAATCCCCGTATATTGGGTCTTATCGAATATCCAAAATGATGGGCAATGTAGCTTATGAGTTGGAGCTACCACAAGAGCTAGCAGCGGTTCATCCGGTGTTTCACATCTCCATGTTGAAGAAGTGCATGGGCGATCCTTCATTGATCATACCAATTGAAAATATTGGGATCAAGGATAGCTTATCTTATGAGGAGATTCCTGTTCAGATTCTAGATAGCCAAGTTCGCAAGTTGAGAACAAAAAAGGTAGCATCAGTCAAAGTCCTTTGGAGGAATCAATTTGTTGAGGAAGCTACTTGGAAAGCTGAAGAGGACATGAAAAGGAGATATCCACATTTCTTTGAGTCTGGAGAAAATGCAAACCAAAGTACTAATTCTCTTCTTAATTCTCTTTAAATTATGAATGAGCATGTTGTTTGTTTGCATTTGCTTGTTGGGTGTTTGAACTTGATGTTACCACCCTTAGCCTAGTAAGAGTAATCTCATTCGAGGACGAATGTTCCCAAGGGGGAGATATTGTAACATCTCGCAAATTGAAATAGCTAGGAAGAAGCTAAGAACTGGAAATAGTCATTTTTGGAAAGAATGAAAAATCTGGAAAATTATTTAAGTTAGGAAAAATGAGTTTTTGGTCAACTTCAAATAGCTATAACTCCTAGTTCAATATGAGTTAGTTGTAATTCCAGATATTTTTGGAAAGCACATGGAATGATCTTTCCAACGCCGCTGAGTTTGTGCGATTCCGAGTTTGTATGAGTGAGTTATTCCCTTTGGAAGTTGGATTGTTGGAATAAGGAAAGTTCAATCCGAATTTTGAAGGGGTAGTTTTGTCTTTTCCTTACCCTTTTATTTTAATTCGTTTTTGGTAATTAATTAGGGGTCTAAGCTGAATTATATTAGTTTACACTTTACCAAAAGAGTTAGGGTTTTGAGAGGAGAAAAAAAGAGGAGAAAGGAGAAGAACACTCAAGATTCGTTAGGATCGTCAAGATTAGCTTGTGGATTTCGTCGGGGTTGATCCCTACAAGGTATGTGAGATCACATAGCGTTGGGTTAATTCTCTCACGCGCCAATCATGATTTATTTCAGTGAATTTAAGTACTTGAAAGCTTAGAAATTGAGTTCTTGAATGGGTTTGTTGAAGTTTCATTAGATTCTTGTTTCGTTGAATTCGTTGACGAGTTGTTTGATCCTAATATGTGATTTTAGGTTCGATTTTGAGTAGAATCTGATGTATTTTGAACATTTAATCGATTCTAAGTAATTGGTGAAAGAACCCCAGGGGTTTAGAGGATTTAGAGCTGGAAAACGAAGAAGAAATTTCATCGATCGAAATTTGGCACTGAATCCGCGTCGCGGAGCCATTTCCCAGATCTGGGAATTTTCGTTTCACGTTCGCGGAGCTGTCACGAATTCTTCTGCCTCAAAAGTCATTTTCGAAACTAAATTTTAAAAGCTTCTCCGTGTCGCGGACCCACCCTCAAATATTGGTTTTCGATCTTTTCTCATGTTTAGGTATCTAAAATCATTCCTAAACATCATGAGATCTTTCGAATCACAAATCACAATCCTTGAATCCATAATTCAATTCAAGGACCAGTTAAGAGTCAAGTCAAGAGTAGTTAAGATCAAAGTCAAGAGTCAAGTTAATGGAAGTCCTTCAAAGTTTTCAAAAGTCTTTTATAAATGTTTTAACTTTGTTTTAAGACTTAAAGTTCAAGTTGAGTAAAGAGTAAAGTTTGAAGTCCATTTCTTCAAAAGTATATGGGGACTATGTATTCCCAAAGGGTTTAAAATGTTTTCACATTTAAACAAGAAAGGAAACCTCGATTTCCAAAGGGCCTTCGGGCTAGTTTTCAGAAAAGAGAAATCGTTTTCTAAATGAAGCAAGAGAGGAAACTTTAATTTCCAAGATAGCCTTTGAGCTAAGTTTTTGATCACTAATCTCAAATCACAGAAGAAGTATGTTTTTAAACATAAAGAGCTAGTATCATATTTTGGGAGTAGTATTGAGCACCGATATGAGGGGGAGTTCAAAGAACCCACAACCCCCATAAACTATGTAGCCATAATGGGTAGAAAAGGGTCATACTTTTTAGATGAATCCTTTTCACATAGACTAGTGGATCCACTTAGTAGTTCAGGTCTTATACCTGTGGCAAGGTATAGGATGCGCTGGCAGAGTGAGGAAGATCGTTATATCATCACTATAGCTCTTAAGTGATGGTTGTTGGTTAGAGAAACTCCCACAACAGTACTTTGTATTCTTATATACACTAGTTTATTTGAATTATTACATACATTTCAGAGTTTTATGTATCTTTCACTACTAAAAAAACAGTGAATACCGACCTAAAAATTTCCGACCTCAAATGGAGGTCGGTATTTACAAGTAGTCGGTTTTTATGCAAAATAAAGCGGGAAAACCAAATTCCGACCT